>JARJEC010091261.1:0-20342 GCA_030264575.1 Tachinus sp. AB-2021 | reverse complement strand
ACATAACAACGAAGTAATCGGACTCGTAGGGGAAGATCGAGGTCTCTACTGAGTAGTACCTTGCTCATTTTTTTTAAGTCTTGCTCAATACCTGACCGGACCTCATTTTTATTGTCAGCGTCGCTGTTGATTTTACTGCCTATGTAATAAATAAGACTAACCTGGTCCAATCTTATGCCATTAACTGTTATTTTGGCCATCATTTTTTCTTGCCTGCTTATTTCCATGGCCTTTGTTTTTTTTTTAATATTCAGGTCAAGCCCAGCTTCTGCACATTTTTCGGTGGCACTGTCAAGTAAGCACTGTAGATCGATTTCATTGGAAGCCAGAAGTACGGTATCATACGCATAACGCAAATTGTTGATGACTTTCCCATTAATTATTACGCCTTCTTGCTTTTCTGAAATTGCTGCTTTGAAAATTCTTTCAGGGTGGACATTGAAGAGTAATGGTGATAAAATACAGCCTTGTGTAACGCCTCGTTTAATATTTACTGCGGCTAAGTGGGTGTTATCTATTCTAACTACTGCGATTTGGTCCCAATATAAATTTGCGATAATGCGGATATCCCTCCCATCGAGTCCTATATCTTTCAGAATCTCTACCAGAACTTCATGTTTGACCCGGTCGAAAATCTTTTCAAAGTCTATAAAACAGGGCATAAAGATCGACAGACATATCCCGACATCTTTGGGTAGTATATTCAGTCCAAATAAGGCCTTCCTTGTGCTGAGACCGCTTCGAAATCCAAATTGAGACTCGCTTAGATATTCTTCACAAAATTTATAAAACAACTTTTTATATATCTTATCACGAAAAATATTACCGGACTAGTTTCGACCAAACAAATATTTGTTTCTATCAAAGTATGATGATGACCAGGTAATTGGTCGTAACTAGTCTGGTTTAATAAATATTGTTGTTATATTTATTAAAATGTAATATCATATAGTAAAAGCTACTACCAATCAATTTTTAAAAAACTGTCTGTGAAAGTAAATATATAATAGAAAAAAATACTGCTAAAATACAGTACTAGGACGTCGAGTAGTAAAATAAGAATGATTCAAAAAATTATAACTTTTAAACGCGTCTATGTATTATGCAGACACAAATATAGAAAAAAAAAAAATAACTCCAGATTTCTTACATTTTGAACATCTTATTTGATTTACATTGGACATTCAAGCACGATTTGAGTTCATTTACATACCAATTCAACAATCTGACAGTACATGCATGGAAACTTGATTATAAATTTCTACTTTTTAGACAGTATGTAGAAAAATATCTATTTCAAAAAGAGGCATTTAAAAAATATATATTACAAATTTTTCCTAATTTATATATGTTTCTAACGCTCTATTCTATTTAATCAAGCTGAAATAATCAATAATGCCTTTATATAGGCATTAATGCAATAATGCCTTTATATAGCTGTATCACGGTGCTTAAACGAACCACTTACTTAATCTTTCCCTTCTTGAAATCGTATAATTTTATTGTTTTGTCTCGAACGGTAGACGAATAAAAAAATCGCCAGAATAATTACAATTCGTCGCGCTCTAATAACGGGGCAATAGAAATCCACCCTTCGGATTAAAGTGATAATAAATGATTATTGCCAAGATAAAACAATCCAATCGCTTTCTTAAGGATTAGCAATTTTTCAACTTTGGACGAGTTTTAATTAGCGATAATTACAACCAAGGCAAGCACAAAACCCAAATCTTTTATCTGTTTTAATCAGATTTGTTAAAAGCCATTAGATACATACAATTAGTTACTGAATATTTGAATCAAATTTGTTTTCAATTTCATAAATTTAAATGGTTCACGCCATTTCAATATTGTCATCTTATTTCTTATTACGAAACTATGTTATATTTAAAATAGTAGATCACAAAATTAAATCAAACTTAAATTTTAAAAACAGAACAAACACTTTCATCAACTTAACATCAGAAGAAAAAGTGATATAATAATCAAACCTGACCGAACCCAACACCAATATATTTGTACATATTAACTGTACATTTGTAATCTGTTTGTTGCTTTTTCATTTCTGCTTTTAACTTACCTGGTGTATTTGTCTATCTCCTTATGTTCGAACATACTATAAAGTATTTTCAAATCATTTATAATACAGAAATCTATCAGTTTATTTTCGCTATGGTACTTAGTTTGTTCTCCATGTTTGCCCATCAATTCTTTTATTCCTTGGTATATATTTCCCATATATATATATAATGGAAGATTTTAATGCAATAGTGGGAAATATAACCAAGGAATAGAAGAAATAATGGGAAATATTCATCGTTGTCCATTTATATTACCATAATTCTTTAATTGCGTTCTTCATTTTACAATGTATGCATTCTACTTCAGCTCTTGCTCTATCTTGGTTATCGACACCTAAGTGCAATAATATATGTCCATTTCTTAATTTTACTATTCCATTTCCTTTCATTTTATTTTCTGTTATAGCTTGAATGTCTAATTTTGCCTTTTAGATTTTGTCTATTAGCGCATCCTCCTTGTCTTTTATGCTTTGTGTCTTCCAAGTTCCCATTAGATTTATTCCTTTCCTTATGCATTTTGGTTTCCGTTTTATCTATCCACCTTGTTTTCATTGTATCTAGTTTTTTGTCTCCTTATTATGTTCTTTTCTTGTGACACCCTTCTCAAGTTTATTCCATGCATATTCTTCTCCATTAATTAATATTTTTTTGTATCCAATTTTAATCGTATTTCCCTTTACATTCTTGTCTCTAGCAATATTTATAATTTCTTTTTGGGTGCCCCTTTCTTCACACGTGAGGTCATCATCTATGTATATTTTCGTTTTTTTTTGCTTCCATTATCATCTGTTTTTGCCAGTTTGGTAGTTCCACTTTAATAATGTATCTTTATTCATTACACCTATCTTATTGATATCAGCTTTGACTTGCAGCCATCTTTCAATCCATTTCTTGACTTCACTTTCTGTATTTTGTATCTAATTTCATTCCTTTTATTACAATATTATTTTTCTTCTTTGATCTTTCTTCGTTTTCTGCGTTTTCCAGTGTTCCTCCTTTTTTCCATTTCCATTTTCATTTTTATGTTTTTTATTTCATGTTTGAATTTGTTTGTATTTTCATCCATTTTTGCATCATTTCTCGTACTAATGCTTTTAATTCCTCCATATGCTCTTTATTGTAGTTACCTTCTGTTTCTTTTTTATTTGATATGCGTAAACACTGAAGAACTGCAGGAAAGAAAACCAACTACAACTAAAACTTGGCAAAGAAGGAAAAATGTGTATATACTAACACAACTAACTACATAAGAACTGGAAACGTGAAATCAAAAGAATTTACGACAACGCAAGGGTTGAGACACGGAGGAGCTCTGAGTCCGCAATTATTCATAATTTTCCCAGACAATATTCTGAAGAATATTGAGAACAAGAAGAAGCAGATGAAAATTGGACACCACAAACTATCAAAAACAACAATAGTAGAGTGAAAACAAAAATCTTGGTCATTGCAAAAGAAAATATAAAGACACTCATAAAACTAAATGGAAGTGTGATAGAACAAGTAGAAACATTTACATATCTAGGAATAGCGATAAACAATAAATTAAATATGGAACATGAAATTAACAGAAGAATGCAGGCTGCCAATAGAAGCTACCATGCCATAAACAATTCAAAACTACAACAATAAACAAATATCAAAAAATACAAAAATAACAATATATAAGACAATATACCAACCGACATTAATATATAGAAGTGAAACATGGGTGATGAACCAGAGTGAGAAAAGTAAAGTACAAGCAACGGAAACAAAATATCTTAAAAGGGTGGAAGGAGTTTTAAGGCTAGATAAAATAAGAAACGAAAGGATAAGAGAACCTACAAGTAGAAAGCATATAAAAAACAATTATCATGGTACGGACAACTAGAGCAAATGTCAGGAAAAAGACAAACAAAGCAAATATGGAATGCAAGGATTAAAAAAAAAGAAAAAAAAGAGGACCTATGAAAACATGGGAAACCATGTATAACGAGTGCAGTATAACGAGTGTAGCTGGTTAGAAGCAAGAAGGAGAGCGAAAAAAGAGAAGAATGGAAAAAACAAATAAACAAGATAAAATAAAAAACAGCATGGAAAAGAAAAATCTCGACACCCACTGGGTAACAATGATGAAAAAGATAATATATATATTAACTGTGCATACTAACTATAATACTCTAACTGGACCTCGAATGCAAAGTCAATAGCAGAAATGTTATTGACATTGAAATAAGACAAAACGATAAAAATCGTAGGTATAAATTTATATAATGATGAAGACTGAGGTTCAGTCGAAACTGAAGTCATGGTGTGACTAAATAAATTGTGATAAAAAAGGTAGTAGTTTATTTCAAATCCTGCATTATGAATTATCACTTATTAACGGTCGATTCTATCAATTAACTTATATATTCATTGTGATCTGCAAACAAATCAAACAGAAGAAAAATCTATTAAAATTAACTATCAAAGTTATTTAACACTAGTTGACAAGCTCGCCTTTGGCTCTTTGGTTCTTTCAGATTTATGATTCAATGACTTATTTTGCATGCACTTCACTTGCATAAAATAATTTTTAAAACCATAAATGTTTTTCATATTAAAATTGAAAAAAACAGATATGACTTAATAGATATATTTGTAAACACAACTAATAACTTTCTTTAAGATGTCCATATAGTTACTTCGAAATTTGTTTCAATTCCAATTTTAGTTATTTTTATTATTTAACCACATTAAAATAATATGTTACTATTGTGATACATACGGACACAATACATGGAACAATGTTTGTTATTATTAATTATTTATTAATATGTTTGACAGTGAAAATAACAATTCACAATTTTTTAAAACTTATAAATGGACTATTTTATTAAAGCAGGTGAGTTTACAGTAATAGTATTAATAGTTTTAGATATTTATATAACTGCATACTTTAAATTGTACGAATAATAATTGTTGTTCATTAATTTTTAATACTGAAAAAGAGACTCGATGCTTCAAAACGCACACATTTTTTTTTTAAATATATTATTATTAAATTTGTTATATAAGTCTGGTAAAAATTATATTAAAAAGTAATGTAAAATAATAAATATTACAAAAATTGGATATGTAATATGTAAAAAATACCTGCAATTAGTAGGATCTTAAAAAATGAAAATGTTTAACATTTTTTATTGTTAAATATTAAAAAGTATATACAAAAAAGTTGAGAAAGTTACTAACAATAAATAATTTTAAAAAACATTAAATGTAAAAAAATGTAAAGAAGTAATGCAATAAGTGTGTGTGAAATATCAATTAATATTACAAAATAAATTATAGAATGCCACTAAAATTGACAAAATAAAAATATCAAAAGATTTTACAAAATTTTTGAATACCATATTTCCAACATCTCTAAGAAGGTCGAAAAAGTTTCAAAATTAAAGAAATTGTTAAAAATCTCAAGAAAACATTGCAAAAATTGTAGAAATTTAATAAAAATGTTAAAACATTTCAACAAAACATGTGAAACAAGAAAATATTAGGTATTTTAGTGGTATACAAAAAGTTGAAAAAAAAGCTGAAAAATTAAAAAAAATATCAATTTATTCTGAAAATGTTGAAAGCAACACAAAATGTTGCAAAATCTGTGCACAAACAAAGTATGTGAAATGTCAATAAATAATGTAAATGATTTTTTTGAAATATTTTACAATCTAAAAAAAAATTGGAAAAGGCACAAATTATAAAGAAAATGTTAACAAAAAAGTAATAAAACGTAGAAACATTCTCACAATATAATGAAAAATATATAGAAATCTTAACTAAGATTAACCGTACAAAATTGAACATTTAAGAACTAAACAGAGAAAAGTGATCGACAGACAATCTACAATTCTGCAGAAAAACAAGAATGCAGCAAAATTCAAATATCATGTGCCAAAGCATTTTATAGTTAGGTGAAGGCAAGACATTTTTGTTATCACGATAAACAACTCCAATGTGACTTTAATTAACGTAAAAATGTCAACTTTTGTTTTACATCTGTAGAAAAAACAGTTGATTTCTATACTTTACGGGATATGCCAAACGCTAATTTGTCATAATATTATACCTTTAACATTTTAAACAACAAACACCGCAAAAATAATTTAAAAATTAAGAGTCTTCAAATTGAATTCAAAGTTTAATAACCACTCACATAACATACGCAAGTCATCAAAGTTAACTATAATTAAAAAATATTCAAAGAGAAATGAGAGCAAATTTTAATGATTTTTATTATTGAAACCTGTATAATGCCCTTTCACAATTTTATATTTTAAATAAATATGTTAATAGTATAAAATTATGTAATATTTATGTCAGTAGTACTTATACATGAATGAACTTGGTGATTTTGTCGTATAGTTAAAAAGCACACGGGTGTAAACATAAATAACCATAATACCGTTTCCCATATTTTTCCAAGGGCATATGTCTAATATATATATATATATATATATATATATATATATATATATATATCGCTCATGTGTCACAACTAAAAAAATCACGTTTTGCAAGTGCTAGCGCATTCGTTATTGGACAAAATGCGCATTTTATACGAATTTATCAGCACGTTCTTAAATAGCTTGTGCTGTGGTTAATGCAAGCCCAAATTTAAAATGTGATTAAATCCAAACGTATTATTAGAATTTCTATCTTCATCTTTATCTGATAACGATTATATTACCTTGCATTCCTATGTAAATCAGAAAAACAAAAATTTATAAAACTAAGTCCTAACTTCCTGGAAATTATTTACGAATTTGATAAAATTCTTAAATCATATTATTTTTTATCCTCTTTATTATGATATCTTAGCATTTGCAAATACTAAGAAAATATGCAATTTACTTGTAAGTAGCATTGCAAAATTAAAGAAAAACCCGTAAAGTAGCCGTTATGTAGATGTAATTAAATTCTTTATAATTTTGTACATTAATAAATAACATTTGCCTTATAATTTTTAATACCAATACATAATTGCTTGCGACTTTGATATAAGTATTACAAGTAAACACATTGCATAAATATTGTTTTATTATTATATATATTACATATTGTTTTCCATTCATAACCCATTAAATTGTTTAATTAATGCCCTTTGCACGGTAAGTACTATTATAAAAGTAAAAATTAAAACTATAAAATATAAATTCCATTTTCCCATGATACACCTGTCACTGTTATAATTTTGAAAAAAATACTTCAAAATTGACGGTAAATGTATAGAAAAATGTTTGTATAGCGCAATAAGTGACAGAACGGATGTGCTAACGAACCAAGCTCGAGCTCAGCGCATATAACTCGAAAACGTCATTAGTCTAAACAATATTTTTTTTGAGTTGTTCTTCTATTGCAACCTATAAGTGATATGATAATTCAATGTTATATTAATATCAATATGTAAAAGGTTTTTATAAAATAAAAAATCGAAAATTATAGTTTGCATATTTTATCAAAATCGATGATGAAATAATTACTACATCATAAATCTCACTTTTATGATGTGCTGTCTTACTTGGCACGCTCTTGGAATATGTATATTGTGGAAAGTCGTCAACACCGTATGGTCCATGTGTGTTGAGGAGTATTGTGGATATGCTTGGAATATTGATGGCGGTCCTTAGGGATTCACCTTGTTGAGGTTTGGTGACAGCTGCAGTGCACCAATGTACTGTGTTTAATGGGCTTCTATTAATCTGATTTAATATTTATTGGTGTGGAATTAATTAATAATGGCCTGTAGGTATGCAATTAAGTCATGCAATTATCAATTATCTTTAATATTATTCAATGCAATCACCTTTCATTAAGTCTCCAAAGTTTTTTCAACTTACGTAAAAGTTTTCATAGAATTCGTAATGTTAGGCTTATTTTATTTTACTTTTAAACAATCATATTTTCTTTACGACTGCCCTGGAATATTGTGGAATATAAATATTCATGTGTTCTTTTATTCCGAAACTTCGGAATTTAATAATGCTGCGCATTTTTTACTGCTGCAAATTTATTATATTCTTTTAAATATATTTCTTTGAATTTTTAATTCATTTATTTACATTTGTGGCATACGTCATAAAAAATTAAATGTTACAATAAATCGACGTGCTTAAACATGCAATTGCAGATTAATCAAAGTCAGAATTAATGTAAAGTGGGAGTTACATGAAACGAATTAATTAAATTATATTTGGCTTCAGTTCACCTGGGAAGCCAAGCGTATTAATCATATTAGATAAGATTATTATTGCTTAGATTAGTTTAGATTAATTGAGTTAAGTAAGAATAATAACGTAAAGTATTGTGGTGTTGAGATATTCTAAGCTTGCTATTTGTATATAGTACCATACCACGGATCGACGCATGAATAGAACAACAATTTTAGCTTTCAAAAATGACAATAAAAATGACCATATGTTTTAATCCGGCTAGAAAAAAGGTACATTATTGTGCTTTTCTTATGATGGTTATATTAGACCAAAATTTGTATGTACATATTTATATCTAAGCAATGTATATTATTTTTATAAAAATCTAAATTATTATATGCTCAATTAGACTAGATATTTAGATTTGATTTATTAGTTTATACATATATAAAATAATAAACTATTAATTATATTTTTAATAGTCTATTACTAAAAAAAATGAAATAGTGTTTACTATACCTTGCAAAATGTTCAAGTTGACTGACCTATAACGAATAAAAAATATAAATAATTTTTAAACAAAATTAAGACAACGTGAATAGATCTTTGCACATTTAGTGCGTAGTAAATATTACGTAGTATAAGAACACAATACTGTATTTCAGTACTCAATCTTTACATTTACAAACCTTTAAGTGCAAAAGCAGCAAAGTAAGTACGTACGTACATGAAGACGTGCTCATTTTACATTTTAAATGCCCACAGTGTTGAAGTAGTTACGTTTCCTTTTACACGGACAATCCATATCAGTAGCGGATACAATAAGTGCACAACTGTAGCGTTGAATGTGGTAATTACCATCATTGACTTCTGAACACAACTGCATGAATAACTTCACAACTATATTTATGCGTATTGTCTGTCTGGTTTTACTAGCACTATACAAATTGTTCATAATTCCATTTAAATGGTTAATTCTAGGAAATTTTGAGAGGACACAACTAAATCCAATGTAAATTACTTAACATACTGAAAAGGAAGCACGGTTTGTTGTTGTCACGTTAGTGAGTTGTGACCGACGAAACCAAAGTGGTATCCATTTATTTTTGATAGTCCAAATAAATAAATATTAATAATCAGAAATTCATTGTTTCGTGACTAAAAATATTACAGACCGAACAGGCCATTTAATATTAATAATGATAATAATTTTCCCCCATCACATTTGGCTAAAAGTAGTAATAAACCTAGTTTAGAAATATTACTTGATTAAACCTGTAAAGGAACAAATTATAGAGATAAGTAAATGCAGATATAAATCATTTTTATTTTTATTCAATAAAATTTAGCAATATTTTGTAAATTTTTATTTCTACTTTAACAAAATCAAAAATTTTAAAATAGGAGTTGAATCAACAATTAAATCTGCTATTTTTCCTTTTAGTATAATAGTATTCATGATATAATATTTAAAGAGTAATGCGGGTATTTTAGTAAAGTTTTTAATTTTTTTAAATTATTTTTTAATAATCTACAGTACGTTCTAAAAGTATATATCAAATTTGTTATATATAATTTCTTGATTGTAAAGTATCATTCACATACGGTTTATTAGTGCAGTTGCAGTGCAGTTGTATGGTAGTGTAGAATGTTTGCCTTATGTAAACAGACGTAAGCGTTCACATTAGGATTAGTGCAGTTGTATTGGAGTGCAGAAACTAAGGTAAACAATTTCTACATTACACTACTATATACCGATGCAACGACCAATCAAATACCATTGATACGACGACGCTACTATTAGAAATACAGAAATCATTAGCTTTGTCAATATACTATATAGATGTCTAAAAAAAATTGTTATTAATTAAAACTAGGTAGTGAATTTGATTGATATCAATAACAGATTTTTCAGTCCGTTCAAGTAAGTGCTGTGCAGTGCATGATATCAAATTAATTTGATTATTTAAATTTGACATGACTTTTTGCGGTTATGCTATGATAAGTCAATGCAACTACACTAATCTATGTGAATGGCCCTTTAGAGATTTTAATAAAATGCCACTTTTCAAAATGTTTTTTTAATTTTTTAAGTTCATTTTTTCTAAAATATGGTCATCAAAATTATTTTAAAGGTTAATTTTTTTTTTTAATTTCAAAAAATTTAGTACAAATTTTACCAAATTGATAAAAAAATTTCTAATGCCGGTATAATAAATAAAAAATATAAACAATTAATAAATATAATAAAATAATGGATTCAAAATGATCATTTAGTGAATTATTTTTAGATAATATGATATACGTAACGGAGGTGTGATCACATATAATTTTATGTGCTTGTGCCAGGGACACGTTTTCTTCAAATAAAGATTATCCTAGTTGTTCGGGCTAGACTAATGCAATAAAGTTCTATTCTATTAACTTTCCTCACTAAACAAAAATTAAATTACTGGCTGCAAGATGTTATATGCCAAAGTTTCCCGAGTCGGTCGGTCGCTTTTCGTTTTATCTTTGAAAATATAGTTTCGTAAAGTATTAAAAGGAAAAAATAAATATTATATGGCTCTTACGGAAATTGTTTTCTTATATATTTTAAAGTAAACGTGGAGCACGTGTATGTGAATTTAGTAGCATTTATTTCACCATTGATTTTATTGTATGTGGGACATGGATATAAATATTTGAGCAATGATTTAACCGTCGCGCGTCGCATCCATGGTTTTAATGGTCCAATTAGAAGAAATCAGTTGTCATCCAGCATAATAAATTTGCTGTTTCGTTATTGTTGCACTGGAAATATGAAAGACCAGCAAACTTAATAATTAATAATTATATGTCAATGCAAACCCACAATTATGATGCATAGGTGATAAAGTTAAAATTAGATATTAACATTATTTACAAAGAGAAGAAATAGATAAATCTCAAGAAACTTTTAAAAACTTTTTAAAATTTGCAACGCCCTATTATTATAATATTATATACCTCAAAAGTTTTTTATAAACAAATTTTGTATTCATTTGTTTTAAGATTCTTATCTTTTATACATTTTATAGGTATGACTCAATAATAACATCGTCAGTAAGGTTAAAAAATTCGTGCCCAAAACAGTCTAATTTAAAAACAGTTTAAACATAATAAATTTTTTATCATATTTTCATATAGAAAACATCGTTAATAATAGGCTTCTTAATTATAAAATGAATCTGTATAGTTTATATTTTTCTTATTCTTATCATATAATCCTTATCAGAATTATTTATTTTAATTTATTTAAGGGCATTTCAAGCCAATTTTTCGAAAAGAGTTTATTGGTATTCAAATAATTTTTCTCATAATTATTTTATGTTTAAAAAAAATCCGCCAAATTCTGTTATGGCTTTTATTCGCTACAAGACACATACGCTCTTTTTTACGTAAAATCTAGAATACTGAGTCGGTACTTTATTGGACTTTAAATGTTTCAGTTTTGAGTTTATAGTATACAAAATAAGAAAATTCAAGAATTTTAAAAATATAATTGAAGGGAAACAAACAACGGTGGAAAATATATGTATTTATATTTTATATAAAAAATTCTGAAATATAGTGATAAATGCATAGAAAGCTATAAGTCATACTCTTGAGCAAAAAAACTAAAAGATTCAATCACAGTACAGTAAACAATATATATGCACACTATAGAAAATTGTCGACTTTGAGCAGTAGTACAGAACATGTTACCTGATAAATCGTAATAAAATTTTGAGTATTAAATATACTCTCGTTGGGTCTTCTTTAAGTAAAACGCTAAGCATGAACCGTTTGATTTTCTTTTAAACATACCCATGGTATTTAGTCACCAGACAAAATAAGACAAACGTGCAATAAGCACCTTCTAATAAGTTATGTTGATAATCAAATTTTACCCTAGCTATGACGTGAGTCACAAAATGCATGTCAAATAATAATCGACAAAGTAAGAAATATGCATGCAATTCAAAAACATAAACTAACGTATTTTAGTCACAGTAAATAATATCAGTCCAAAAACAAAACAAACAAAAAAATTAAATTATGACTGCCAAAGTTCGCCGTATACTTGTGCTAAAATAAATCAGACTGTATAGATATTCTTAGTACATAGTGTATTTGAAGTCCTTTTAGGATACACATTTTTTTAGAGTTTTAGTCTAATAATATACAATACTCTCACCCGAGGAGCTGGCAAATTTGGAAAAGAATTTGCTCGTAAAATTAGTAAAATTATAGCCTTGCAGATTATTCACTTAAGCATGATTGCAATAGAACATTCTCACTTGTTGTCAGAAATACTATTATTTGCACTACACATTTTTTAAATTCAATGGAAAATAGCTTTTTTGAATATTTTCCTAATAGAAACAGTGTTTGTGAAAATTAAAATGCACTAGAAATTGTAGTTTAAATAAAAATAATAATCATTACTTAGTAAAGCCCTTAAATACTCAACAATAATGAATAACCGACATACGGCTGAAACGCTTATTGTTGAGGCGGAACTAGTTCTTCAACACAATAAATCTGCAGATGCCATTTTATCAAATTTAAAAATTTCAAAAATTATCAAGAAATTAATAAATCAATCCATAAAAATCAAATCAATTAGACAAAAAATAAATGACAATGATCTCACTTTTACAAGGGCGCACAAATCTAATGTCATTCTTTAAAACGCCCAGTATTATTTAAAAATTTAACACTTTCTTAAAAAAACCACATAACAAAGAAAATTCAAAAAGAATTTAATAATTTAAAATAATTTTTGTTTCCACCACAGTCTAGTTTCAGTTTAATTAACAGTAATTCATTGCCCCCAAAATTATACGGATTAGTAAAAAATCACAACTAGGATGCCCCTATACTACCAGTAGTTTCATACATTAATGGTCCCACCCATAAGCTAAAAATAAAATAAAATAAATTAATAAAAACATATTTACTCTAAATGTAACGTTTCCAATTCACTAGAACTGGCCAATAAAATTTAAAATTTATAAACCCCAAAAACTCAAAATTTCTTTTCAAATGAATATTTCCACTTATAATCAAACATGTTTGATAATACTAATATTTATCCATTGATGAAATATTGTTACCTAAAATTCTGTATTGACTATTTTTAATTTGACAATAAGTTCTTAAATTAAATACAGGCCTAGCCATAGGTTCACCCTTAAGTCATTTCTTAACAGAAATATTTATGACATTTAAAAAAAACAATTTTTAAATTAGACCTTGCTGTAAAACATATTTTTTTGCTATAGATACGTAGATGATATCTTAGCATGTTTTACAAGCACTCAACGTCAACTAGACATTTTTCTAAATTTTACAAATATTATTCACTCCATCATTAAATTTACAGTAGAATCTGAAATAGGCAATACAATAAACTTCTTATCGGCCTTCCAGACGACAGCGACTTAACTGGACGGTATAGTTAGCGCGATTTATAGGATATACCTTGCCCTGTATATCCACACGATTCAGATATGCATGCGCAAGCTACAGTCCTAGTCACATCATTTTGGCTTGCACGTACGTACCTACAAGGTTGCCAGTATTTTGCGCTAGTTGTCTGCCAAAAACACAAATAGATGCCCAAGGTACAAATACTGCGGCCCAGATACATGTTGTTGCAATCTCGATAACGTGTTTTTTGTTTTTGTTGAATGAAATAATTCCTATTCTGTTTTTATTACTGCAATAATATACCATGAACCTTGTCTTTCAAATATTTTTGACAGCAAATTATAATATTATAATTACATAATACTTTATATTTCAAATGGAAGCACACCGTAAAATCAAAATTTTCATCCCAATATTGCCATTTACATAACCCATTTTGCAATATATTTCCAATACTGCCAACCCTGCTTAGCTGCTGTAGTGTAAATTAATTTATTTGTAAATAATGATGATAAAATGACAATTAGCAAACACAGAAACTGCTCACAACTGTAATCCGGCTCGAGCCCTATCCATACGACACAATCAATACCTAGTTTACGCGATTATTTAAACAGTCCACAATCCGCGCTCATGAGTCTGTACGACATACAGGTTTTCTCGACCACACACCCGGGCTTCGGTATGCAAACAGGTTTGTGCATGCAAGGCTTAAGTAAAGTATGTACGTGTGGAAGGCCTATTAGACATAACAATTTCTCACATCAATAATACTTTTATTTTTGATATTTTTCGTAAGCCAACTTATATGGTCCCGACAATTTCATATGACTTTATCCATCATAATAATCACAATATTTATCACTCAATGATACATAGAGCCTTCAGCCTTCTATTGACAGAAAATGCTCTACTAAAAGAGTTACACAAAATTATTTCAATAGGTCGTAGCAACGGTTTCCCTCCAAATTTAATTAAATTGATAATAAAAAACAGCACAGCCTCACTATGCAATCAATTTATCCAAAAATAATATCTTCATCCCCAAAAAAATATATCTCTATTTCATATTTAGGCAATATATCAGAAAAAATAGAAGGTATTTTCAGTTAATTTAAATATCAAGTAGCTTTTGAAAATATCAACATAATGTTCACCCTTTTTCAACGCAAAAGGCAGCACAGACTAATTAAAGAAATCCGGAGCATATGAGTTGAGTTGTTACACATGTGATGCTTGATATATAGGACAAACAGAAATAATATTTAATACAAGATTCAAAAAAGCTCTTTTAGTGCATTTGCTAATAATTTTTTCGAAAACAATTTTTCCAGCCTTTGATCAACTTAAAATTTTACATCATTGTAGTAAATGTAAAAAATAAACTTGTTAGAATCACTTAACTTTATAAAAATGTTTTTCAACCAAAAAATATTTCTTTTTCAATTACCTAACCAACGGTACTACATGACCTAGGGTCCTATTTGAAATTATAATGTTAAATGCAGTTGCGCCTTTTAGTGGTTATTTCTGAAAACCGTAACTTCTCCAAAAACATTCTTCAAGTAAGCATTGGTTATAAATATTTCTTCCCAAAGTTGTAAGAAGTTGTATTTCTAGAAAAAAAGACCTGGGACGGATGGTCATATATATAGTGGTATATTGTATTACTTTTTTCTTTAAACTTGTTAATTCTAATTACATATAATGTATTATTTTTGTTACATATGTATATACCTTGTTATTTTCTATTGCTTCATATTTGTTTATATCACAGTATGATGATGACCAGGTAATCGGTCGATACTAGTCACGGTTTAATAAATTTTGTGAGAAAATAAATAAAAAGTTGTTTTATTTGTTAAAAATATGGCGGTCTAAAAACTAATGAACTGATGAAATTAATAAAGTTTTGTGAGAACTTAATTATATAAAGACAAAATGTATGAAAAACAACTTAAACAACAAAATAAAAAACACTAAAACAAATGTAAATGGAAGGAATATCGGTAGCTAGCATCTAATGGATGGATATTTCATTCAAATCTGCCGTAGTTAGCAGAAGATTTGAAATCAGGAAACGGGCCGTGAGACGATTTATGTCTTTTTACACACTCGTGAGATTTTACAATCACAAAATCAATTTATAATGTAAAATTGTAATCATCACCTTCCAAAATCTTAATGGTATGTGATACAGCCACGTGTTTCAAGGTATCCGATCACTCATTAGTGTACCTTGCATTTAAGGTTTGACATGTTTTGTTGTGAAAAATTTTGAAATAGTAATAGTATATAATCTATATTTGTGTACCCGCAAGCATATTATTCATGCCAGAAACAAAGTATAACATAAAATATCATATTGATAGAGAAAAGTACTCTATCTTCACTATTTTTTTAAGGAGGAAAGAAAATAAGCAAAGTTGGGTCAAAGTTTATTATTTTTAAATAAAAATAATAAATATTGCCTATGTAAAAATTAACAAAGAATAGTTTGCTCGGAACACACACAGAGTAAAAATATCTTTTACATAATTACAACATAAAAGTCATTTTTCGGTTTTATTAAGCGAGGTAAAATTGATCTTGATAGCATAGGATTCCATTTTATTGCGGTTGTAAGACAACGGACTTGTCCGAAAAATGTATTGCGGTCCTAAATTACAAAACCATTATCAACAGAAGCAATGATAATAAGAAATAAAATAATTAATAATAATAGACAATTATTATTAACAAATAAATTTTATAAAATGTTCCATAACAAACGTCATTGCTTATGATTATGACCATATTATGCAGCCGGATTCGTGTTCGACTTGTCCAGTACCGCATTCATCCGAAATCTGGCAATTTTTGTACTTGTGACATAAATAACTATTATCCGTCTTATTTAAGCCACCCTGTCACTCATTGCACTACGCCCTACAAATACATAAGCCAATGCCTACAGGGAATGCATGCCTTTCTAGTCCAACTCATTCACATTTTTTCATTGTCGGTATCAGTACCCGTTCTCCTTAAATGGTTACATCATTAATCCCTACTGTTTTTTTGACTCGCACCTCAATATAAAAGATTCGACTTCAGTAATCCAAAAATTTACAAAAAAATGCAAAAAGGTAAATAAGAAAAAAATAACACAAACAACGAATTAAATAAACAGCCCAAAATAAATAGTTATTTGTACAACTGGTACACACTTAAGTATACATATGCATATATACATGTTTCCAAAACATGTAGGACCATCCAACTTAAATGAAATTTATTATCTAATGATTTGTATTAGCAGGTAAATGTTAATTAATAATTTTAAGTATATGTTTTTATTTACGTCCATGATTGATAATGGAAAATAAAATAAAGTACTTCAGTAGTTCTAACTATTACTTCAAATTTAATTAGTTTATTTTACATTCTTCTTTAATACCAAAAACATTTGATTAGAAATTTATTTTTAGTACTGAAGAAGGGAGGTGTTGCCTCCAGAAAGGTATAACTAAAATAAACTAATTACATTTTAAATAATAGTCCTAATTGTCGTACAATCATATTTAATTTTAAATAATTTTAAGCTTAATTATTCTTGGCAAAGAGTACCTACTTAAAATTATAGTCAATGTCGACTTTACATTATATTATTGAAGTAAAATTTATCATTTAATTTTTAAATATATTTTTATTAATTTTCTTCCCCTTTTGTACATTATGTCGTTGAATACAACACTGATTTATTACCCTGTAATTGTAACAAACATCCAAATACGTCCTTAGAATTAATTCGAACTTGTTTACATTCAAGCTTTCCTTGCATTTAAGCGAATTTAAACCAATTATCAATCCTTTACTTGTACTCGTTTGTCCCATAAATTCGTACAAGTCGACTTAATTCCTCACAAATTTAGATTATTTAGCGGTATTATGTAGATGGAAGGGAATTCGCGGATTCGCGAAACCAATTTAAATATTTCCCAAGGAATGATCAATTACGGTTACGTAGCTGAATTTATGCGTTCCAGTGATAGTGAATGTGCCAATGAAAGTGAATGTTAATGTGAACTAGACCCATGAATAATGCAACGGCGTGTCATCCGGTATGTATAAATGAATGCCATTATTTGTGCTTTATTATATGCTCAGGCAAAGAAATGGCGAATAAATGGAGAGGAAATTAGATGGAAAAACAAGCAATTAAATGCTTAATTATTATTTTAAAGCGTTATAATTATTCGCTCGGTTTTAGCGGTTGCTACGTGCTTCTAATTAGGTCCTTTGTAATCCTTTGCGGTTTTACAAGAACTCGTACGTGTAGAGTCAGTATTTTGTCTCAATGATTTACAATGCATTGTTCAAATTTATATGCTTGGCATAAGTACAAACATTCTGACTACCAGTATAGTATGCATATTTTATCATTAAATTATATCTAATTACTTTTACATGTGATTTATTCCATAGCTAATTATTTAATTATAAACAATGCGAAAATACTTTAGGGAAAACAATTCCAAATGCGTATTAAACACAGCTGCGTTACATATCATTCACAAAATAAAATATATTATAGTGGTCGAATATGAAATTATTTATTCGAATAAATATTCATAGTCCTGTGCTTACCATGAAATATCATGTAAATTCTGCACCCTGGATGTTTCAAATTTATAATTTATTTTATCAACAGTACAATTTGTTATTTTATTACGAAAATTATACTATTTAATTATTGAAAGTGTCAATTTGATACAAACATACCTATGATACATTACGTTAGATATTTTATTCATATATATATATCGATTTGACATAGTCATGTTTTTACTTTATTACCTGTATTATACTTAATTGTTTGACAAGCATGTTGCATTCAATTTTGTAGTAAATTATTATCGCAATTTAATAATCTGAAATTCAAATTTCAACTTTTATATTTACAACATTTGCTAATTAATTATCAATGTTAAATTTTTAATAAAAATAATCGTAGAAATAAAATTAATAAACATTTATATCTTACAATTACAATTTTTACTTGGAAAAAAATTAAACTTTTATAAATTTTTAGAAGCATCAATTAGTTGATTCATATTGAAAATGTCCTTTTATCTTACTGTCTTGTTCCGCTAAAATAGAATCTCTGATATAATTTTGAATATAAAACTTTTGATATCTCGTATTTAATTAAATTTTTTTTGTTTAATATTGAATAAAATATTTTATAATAGTCGTTGAATTATCATCCTGATCAATAAAGATTTAAAGGAATAACGGCAATAAAACTTTATGTTTTTTATTATATTTCAACAATTAATCTGTAAATGTTTCTGATTAAGCAACTAACCTCAGTATTATTTACAACAATTTAATTCGACAATTTTAATCAAAACTAGCACCTTTAATAACTCTTTCAAAAAAATCTATGTGTAATAATTCAAGAAATTATTTCTATTGAAGATTTATTATATTTTCAGACCATTGAATTTATACTCCTGTTCCACAGTTATTGGTTCACTATTTCACACATTTAGATGTTAGCTATACATTTATTTATTTATTTATTGGGAATAACTATTTTTTGTTGTTGTTCGATTATGAATAAATTATCTCTTTTTCAATTTTGTCATTTTGACAATGTCTTGATTATATTATATTATATTTGATTACATTTAGTTAACAGATTTAAATTATTTTACGCCAAGTCTAATGCCCATGCATCAAAATAGCATTGGCATTAGACTTGGTCAGGATTTGAAATTTTGTCACTAAATTAATTGGTTATGATGGTCCGTACCGCAGTGCTGGGTCGCTTGACGAACTACTTCAAAAATTAAAAAAAAATGATTTTCTAAATATTTTTAAGAAGCGATCAACAAAAAAAGTTGTAATCACTTCATATGTTAATGGATAACTATAATCTAAACTATTAAACACACGCACTTGCTAACAATGATTCGTGCTTTAAACAGTATCGATTATTAATTGCCTGTATTAACAACCCAATTGATTAAATACATATTTTGTAGACCGTCTATTATTGTCAATAGTAATGAATTATTTTGCCTAAAAAAGGATGCATTATTATTGAACCATTCTATTACGTAACACTCTTAGAATTTCGAATTTTGATTATACTTCTTATATTAAATTAAACAAAACAATTTACTAAGTATTTACCACAAAAATATTTATTGAAAATCAATATATTGGCGACTTAAGTTTCGACTTGCGAATATCATTATCAAGTGTGAACAATTTACAGATAAAATACATTTATATACGTAGACAAAACATCCTTAGAGGTGATTTGTAAGCGGATTACATAAAATTGATAATTACAATTAAATACGAAACAAATGGCACAAAAAGTACTCTACTAAATGTAAAATTACAATGGATTACATTTTTAGAAAAAATAAAATAACATAAATAAAATAAAATAATTAACTTAAATAAATGTAATTTGTATCACATTGAAAAGAAGTGAACTATATAGGTTTAATGCTGACTGCTCATTTAAAACATTAACAAAAGGGTTACAATTATTTTTATAAATTTCGGCAGATTCTAAGTAATTAAGTTCGGAACCTTTAGGGCAAGTATGTAATATTTTTAATTTATCAAGATTTAGAAAAGCATGATTACAATT
>JARJEC010091183.1:0-11761 GCA_030264575.1 Tachinus sp. AB-2021 | reverse complement strand
GCGACTTATAAGAATTCTGCGAATATCTCCAGTCCGGCAATAATGCGCATGGTACATTGCTAGATTTGAGCAGTATAAGTGCGTTTATAAAGTAATGTATAAATGTATAATTTGAAAAATAATATAATCTCAATAAGACAAGTGATACTTTAACCCAAAAAACTCGAGTCGTCATAGCTGTCAGAATTATCACTGCCAAAGTTTAAACCATTTTTCCCATAAATATCCATAAAACAATATTTCAAATTCCGAAAGAAAAAATGGGATTGCTATTAAAAAATGATTAATATAGCTTACAAAAAAATAAACTTAATTAAACTATTTTAAAAAGTGGCATTTTATTCAAATCAATCGATGTGTTTGATCGATTTTCAAAAAATTATTTAGTACTAATTTTACTAATTTTGTAGATTATTTTACGAGCGCACAGTATGTCAATCTCTATGACTTCTTCTGTGATATTATTACATATAAAAATAAATTTATTATAACATTATAGAATTTATTATTATTGATTCAAATAATACAAAAGTTTATCATAATTATATTCAGAAATACAGTTATTTTCTAATGTATTAATTAGAATAATTTAACTTTGTTATGAATCATAATATACACTATAATTAAACAAAAATAACAGAGGAGAGAATAGGAAAAAAAATTGAGAGTTTGCATGGAATTTTATTATAATATTATTATACTGAAAATTAAATGTCAACGTCAGTGTAATATTTTTTATTTTTGCACAGCCGCCCTAGGAATGTACTTGTTCCCAGTCTAACTCATTCCTATTTGGCACTGCCTGTATCCCCACCCATTCCCTTTAATTGGTTTATGTTTCATTTCTCCGCTTTTTCAGATTTACACTTCAATATAAAAGTTTTTTCTTTAAAAACTTAACAATATTTAATCTATTCAAAGAGTATTATGTATTTTCTTGCAAGAAGAATATAAAGTACCAGAAATCCATCTGGAACAGTAAATATACCCTGCAGGCAACCGGTATTACATCGCCAAGCTAGCAATAAAATGTAAACAGATTGAGTAAAACAATATTTATTGCATTGATGTGTAATTTTGTAAAAGTGGCTATTGGTCATAGCTTATTGCCATTAGACTACACTTTAATAGTTACATAAATTAAAAAGAAAGAATAAAATTCATTTTACTGCAACTATATACATGCATTATTTATGCAATATTTTGAAATGTGCCAGATATTTCCGGTTTATATTATAAAAATAACTGTTTATTCAAGTTAATCGAGTAATTAAAGTGTATTTACTAACTAAATAAATGACAGCGGCATTCAATCTTATAATATAAATTTAATATGATAAAAAAGAAGAGCTGGCGGCCGCGCAGGTCTTATGAGATGATTTTATGAGATGGTTGGGGGACTACCATGAAGTGCCATCTTCAAAAAATACGTCAGACGAATAAAAAATGAAAAAAATTATAACCTTGAGCAGGTCTTTTGAGCAAATTCCTTGCAGATGGCATATTGCCATTTATAATGTTCCCCAACCACTTCACAAAATTTCAGGCGGAAGTAAGATCATAGAATCTCTGCGGCCGCACAGCTCTTAATTTAGACTGCCTAGAAGGTTCGTTAAAAGTACCTATTCTGAATATACACATTGACAATTTTTTTATTAACGTATGCTTTGAATAAATTCATAGGTTGATTCTTTTAATTTTTTTATTTTTATCAAATTTTTGAACAATCTGTTTTAACTACCTTTATTATAAAACAAAATTCACATAATCGATACATTTTTGATTTGGACCACCGCGTAGATTTTTTTAATTCTTCTGGTTTAATTTGGTGTTACGGAAGAACAATTTTCTCTATTTTGTGCTTTCCATTTATTATAGATTTTTTAACTCAATGTTGGAATTCTTCTGCTGGACGAGTCTAAGGTAGGAGATTATCTGCTTTCGTTACAAAGTTAGTGTTGTTAGCCTCATAATAGTTGTGATTTATGCTTAACGACATGAAGCAAGATAAGAATATTATCCGCATGTGTGTTCAAAAACTGAAACAATTCAGTGAGAAATTTTTAGATATAATGCTTTGCATTTAAAGTTTTGTTTTTTGTTGTCGTTTATCTTGACGAAACGCAGTCGCCTCAACGCGCATCTTCTCGGAATATACTCTAACAAGGCCTGTGTATATTTTAGTGCTTTACTCTTTATCTGGAAGACATTATTCTTACTTGATAGGGTCCTAAACACCATAGTTTTTGAGGTGGAGATTCCAATTTTGTGTTTAGCTGTTTAAATCGGTTTATTCTTTCTTAATTAGATGAATCTCTTCTTCACATTCTTGGATTGGTCAATAAATTGTTGATTTGTCACAATGTTTTCTTTTGACATTTGCTTAACTAGATTAACAATTTGACGAAGTTCAATTTTTGAAGAAGTTTTTTGCAGCAGAAACCATAATACTTTTACATTATTTGTTGAGGGATGTAAAATCGATGAGTGAAATTAAGATGGAACATCAATATAAACAAATCGAATGTGACAAATTAATTAATAATAACTGCTAGTGTCAGATACATAACCCCATATCAAAGTATAAAAATCGGATTAATTAATATAGTTTAATAATTTATGGAGTAAGTAAATAATAAAATTTGCATAAAAAAATATAAAAGTTTTACTTCTGGCGGACCACAAGCACAAAATTATAATTTTTTTAATTTATGAACGAACGAAACATCGAAATCTATTTATCACAGCAAATTGTGAATTTTTGTGCTGTTAATTTTCTTTCAAATATATTGCCATACGCCGTTATTCTGATTCAGATAAAATTTAACTATATATATATATATATATATATATATATATATATATATATATATATATAATGCTAATCGACAAGCAGTTTAACAAAAACGGTTTATTTTGGGCAAGCAAATCGGATTGGGCTCTATTATATGATCGGATTAATTGTATCAAAATTATTAAATAATTATTTAATAAAAGTTACTAGAAGGTACTGGATGTAAATTTATAATGAATTTAAAATAAAATAAAACAATAGAAATAAAAAACAACAAAAAGCTAGTTATAATTGTGACAATATTTTATTCAAGTGATATGTGAGTTTTAAGTTTTCTTAACGGTTAAAATAGTTTTTAATATTTAACAGACCGTTTCAATTTGTAATCAATGAATGAAAATATCAATCGAAAAATTTAAAGAAGACGTATTCCATAGATTAACTTTTTTTGTTTATTTATTATTAATTATTCTATAAATATATATCTATTATAACTTTGAAAATGCTTTGACAGCTTTACAAAGCTGTAATATAAAACATTTGATTTTTTTAATAATTGAAACAATTGACCATCAAATCATATTTGTATAAATATCATTAAATGGAACATTTGTTTATCAACATAAAATATTTTAATGTAATGTTTTCTTAGATTGCAATGGAACAAGTCGTAAAGTAATGATATAATTACGAAAAGTGATGATTGTTGTATTAAACGGTATAATATCATTTTTATTAGTCATTTTCGCATGCTTCTCGTATCATTTTGAGTTGAATCCAAGAAGATTATTTGCAGTACACGTGCTGAGATTAAAAAATGCCTATACGCAATCTAAAATATAATTATATGTTGCAGTTTTTTGTATCTAAATGAGAAATTCAGATTATGATATTTATTTAATACAGTCTCAAATAAATCTGTTCAATATATAATTTATTAATTTGTGTGTACTATATGTATACAAACATGTCCTAATTGCTTGTACGCAAGTAGCTTAGATAAATGTTTAGATTATATAATTAACCTACGAAAGGTCTCACATATAACTGATACCGTATCATTTTGATAAAAATTTTGTTTGAAGGAATTTCGAGGTCTTCGTAAGTAATTAAGCATTTGCTTATAATATTATATCCAAACAAATTTCTATTTATATTTTTTAAATCTTAATTAAAATTTTTAATTGCTTTTATCAGCAGTTATTCTAAATTTGTATACGTTTTTTTATACTTTATATAACATAATATTTGTTTCGTTTTTTTTTACAGTGGCGATGAATTAAAACCAAGGATTAGAAAACCCATCAATTTAATTTTTGAGAATGAAAAGTATGTAAGTCAACCGTCTATTGTTAACAAGCCTGGATTGCAAAACAATGAACCCATTCAATCAAGTTTGGAAATCATCGAAGTTGATATATTGGGAATTAATGAAGTTGCTTCAAGTTTGTCACAATTAAATGAAATTTTGACTAAAGAGACAGAAGTTATAAACAAATTAGCACAACCAGTGCCAATAATAAAAACTTTAGATGAAACTGAAAAGATTGATATTTCAAAAAATGCTGATTTATTTAAAGCTATCTTCTTAGATAGTGACGATGACAACGAAGATGAGATTAAAGAAGAAGAAGATACTAAAATTGTCAACGAGGCTATCGAAGAGAAAGCACGAGATGACGAATTAAAAGAACAATTACTTTCTCAAGATATTTTATTACCCAAAATAAAACCCATGAAAGAAGGCATTTTGTCAAATGTCAGTTTTGTTAAATTTACAAAGCCATACCAGAAAAAAGAAAGCGACATAATTCAGGAGAAAGAATCACCCGCAATTATAGATTCCTATGGTCCAAAGTTGCCGGAAAAAATTGTCCAGAAACATATTTTTAAAGTAAAAGATACAATTGTTGATGATGAATGGGTGGAGAAAGCAGAAACAACTAAAAGAAAAGAGCACAAACACAAGAAAAAGAATAAGAAAGAAAAACACAAGAAAAAACATAAAAGATAATATGTTCGGAATTTCTATTTAATTTGTAATGTGTTATTGATTGAAATAATGATAATACATGTATTCAGTTATATTATTAATAAATTTGTTAGTTTTTTTTTGTCCGAGAAATTTTTATTGTTAATAAAGTACCTTCAACTATTTCTGTTTTAGCATTTTTCAAGAGAAGAAAATATATTGTAAGTATGTAATGAATGCAAAACATCATTGTAATTTACACTTACTGACATTCCAACATGATTTCCTCGTAATTATCAGTCATTTATTGGCGACATGAAATAATATTTACCTGTAATATATTTCTATCATTTCAATAAATTAATTTCCAAGCGCAATATTTTTGTAGGCAACATTTCAAGTTTTGTAGTAAAATAAAACAGTTTATATAATAATTTTTCTGAAATAATTACAATTTTTTTTTTAATTTTAGTGGTCCCAATGTAAATATTAGTAATCCACAAAATATAACTACAATATGTATAGTGCAGATTTTAATATAGAAAATTAACAATTTCAATGCGTCATTTTGAACCCTAACCGTAAGAAAGTATTGACAAGGAAAATTATGAAGCCAGTAATAATTTCAAATACTCAATTTGGCTAAAAACTAATAAGGTGGTGTTGCTGCGGCGATGACGATTTTTTGTTTTTTGAGTGGGTTAAAAAGGAAAGCATACTATGCCTGACCTTATTGTTCATAAAAGCGGAATGGGATGTAACAGTTTTATTCCAAGTAGGAACCGGAACCGTTTATACTCTATACTAGTGCTCCCCAGCCTCTTTTGTACACAACACACTATATGAATAAAAAAATGTGCGGCACATCTTTTTTTAAATTCATTTATAAAAATATTGACCGTTAGAAAAATATTATCTTTCCTTAATTCCGAAAGCTAATAAAACACTGGTGTGTACCATCCCGTTTGATCAGGTTAAATATCCACCTGTTAATGTAAATGATAAACTAAACAATTGCTTAAACGACGGCATCATCTCTTGACTAATTACCGCCAGAGATTAACCACATCTGGGAATTTTGTCGCTAATTCAAGAATCCCACTTGAATTATTGAATTCTTTATTTATAATTTGAAATTATTGTACAAGCAACATCTAGACAGTACACGAGACCTACAGTTTTTCTTCCTATCCGAAAGCAGGTGTTCTTAATGCGTCTTTTCTTAACCTGAAAAAGTCAACCCTCCAAGTAAGGACTGCTTGGTTTTGAACCCGGTACCCCAGAAACAACAGCCAACTAACCGCTGAGCCACTTCGGCGGCTTTAAAATGTTATTTTGATTAAATATTATTATGTAGACACATTTTTTATGTAATATAACAAGTGATTCGTATATTATCGATTTTTTTTTTATTTCAAAAATTCTAATACCAAACAGTATAGTGTGTATTTTCTAAAGAGTGATATTAGAATGAGTTTCATTTATTAAAAACGGGGAACTGTCGCGGGACGCCTGGTAGATGAAACATCGAAATCTAGTATTCATAAGAACCTGTGAATTTTGGTGCTCCGTATTGTCACTGTCACTAATATAGTTCATATTTTCTATGCAAACTTCATACTATTAAGGCATACGTGATTACTAAGGTGAAGACGGCAAATTTTGTCCTAACGCGCTATTAGATGTTTCACTTCAAAAATCATCGATAACGAACCACGAGATTATATATGGCATGAAAATATAATTTTTCTATTTCAGCCGATTTTTGATTATTAAATTCATATTGACTGACTATAATTTGTTAGATATGATAAATATTATTTAAATTTACTATGGTAGACGTTTCTTATTGGTAATTACGCATTGTTAAGATAATTTTAGCGCAAAATACAATTATTTTCACTTATCAATATTTGCTATTAGATAGGACATTATCTGTAATTTTATGCAAAAATTTGTAGATGTCAAAAGTCAACCGATTTTTTGACATATAAACAAAAAGTCGCCAAGAGCACTGGGTAATCAGGTATAAGAAAAGATTGCTTGGCCAACCGAAAAAAAATTGTAAGATTTGTTTCAAATTCAGAATAAAATGATTATGCATAACCTCTCTTTATTCAAAATAATATAATAACGCTTTACTTCTTTTTTTTTGGAAAATTTTGCCCTATTTGTATTTGATAATTTTGAAAGACATAAACCGACATAAGACATGTCATAGAACTACTTTATACAAAAGAAGTCTGCAATATCTTGGTATCAAAGTACAAACAAAACAAAAACAAAGCGTCGCACGTCGATAGTGGTCTTCGGAAATGACTAGATAATTAATCAGTACTAAAGATGACGTATAGTAAAACTAACATCTTGCAGCACAAAAATAATATCATACAAAAGAAAAAGGGCCATATATTTGTAGGAGTGAATCGAAAGAGGCAGACAAAAAAAAGAAACACTTACCAAATATTTTACCAAGTGCTTGTAGCACTTCTGTAAGTTTTTTTTAATTAAGTTAAATGCTTTGTCATAGTTATAATTTTAACTTAATGTCATATTCTCAAATCTTCTCTACGATTTTGTGTATTTTTACTCACACAGTGTTTTTCTATTACTTTATTGGTGTATTTATTTAGTCGATTTTAAATGATTGTCGATAGTATTTTGTAACTATTGTTTAATAATTCTTTTATAATTTTTTCATTTATCTTTGTCTTTATCATTTAATAGTTATTAAAAAATATAATTTCCATTTGTTTGAAGTGAATATATTAGTATTGAGATGTGATTTGTAAAAGCAAAAAAAATTACAATTGTAATATTTTAGGGGAGCGGGTAGGAATACCGGCAGTGAGCGAATAGAAGTGAGTTGCACTGAGAAAGCGTGCATTTCCTGTATGCATAGGCTTGTGTATCCGTAGGGCACAATGTAATGAAAAGCTGAAATATTTATTACATTCGAATGCGATACATTTTATTTTATAGTACGTGAACTTTTTGATACACGACCCCGTAGGGGAATACCTCATTAGTTGGAAAGATGTAAAATACTTGACGTGTGAGATTTGTTTGTGACTTTTTGGTCAACAAGTTTTATTAAATAAAGCTTGTTGAAATATCTATGAAAAATGACATTTGGTAATGACAATTAAATCAATTGTAGTTGCAACTTTAATCAACAGATAGTAGTTATTGAATTAGAATATGAAATTTTTCTATTAAATCAAGTACTATTTTATAGTTATTTGATGTAAAGTAATATTTTGCTACATAAACTTAATTAAGATAAAAACAGTGTTTCTCCTAAATATCTGTATGTAGCCAATGTGTTTTGCAGTTTTTGTCGCATTCCCTCGCATTTTTTACAACACTGTGTAAAAACCTACCTACCCTCGACTGAGAGACTACTGTCATATTTGTATTACAGTTTAGGAGAAAAAAATATATAAAGTAGTTATTTACATTCGAGTGCGGTAAATTTTATTTTACAGGAGTGCCTCATAAGTTGGAGCGCTCATAAAATACTTAACGTGTGACAAATTTTATTAAATTAAACTTATTAAAATACTTTTGACGTATTTATGAAAAAAATACTTCTATCAATGATTAATTAAATGAATTGTAGTTGCAGCTTTTGTCAAGAAATGGCAGTTTTTGAATTAGAATATTAAATTTTTGAATTAAATTAAACACTATTTTATAGTTATTTGATGTAATGTTTTTTTACATAAACTTAATTATGATAAATACGCTATTTCTATTAATAGTAGTAAGAAGAACACGAGTCGAAATATTACACACTGGTCGTTGTTTGTTGTATTAATTATTTTTCATATTTATGTTTTTTATCTAGATACACAATTGGGGACTATTTATTGCCAACAATATATATTACTTAACAATATTTACCTCTTTGGGAGAGAAAAAATAGATGTTCGGATGCGTTCCATTATTGTATTGTTTTCAACGGTAGAAGATACCAATAAGTTTTTAACTATTGGTATGGTTAATAAATAGATTTATTAAATAAAATAAACTAAAATAAATGTTAGTATATTTCATGTATCATTTTTATAATTGACATTGAATTTCTTAATATAATTATTGCTTAGTAGGCTTTCTATGATACAAGCCGCTACACTACTTCCCCCGCAGAAAGAAAAATAAGAAAAGTAGAAATTAAAAAAAATTCAGTAAAAAAATGTTGTTTATGCAGTGAGTCGCATGTAGTTGTTGTTGTGTAGGCGATTCGCATAAAGTTGTAGTTTATGCAGTGAGTCGCATAAAGTTGTAGTAGCTTATGCAGTGAGTAACATAAAGTTGTTGTAGTTTATGCAGTGACTCGCATAAAGTTGTAGCCTTTCGTAGTGTTTTACAAATTTATTAAAATAATAACCTTAATATTAAGCAAAATATGAGCATCCAGGTGAGAAGGCTCGGTCCACAGTAGCATGGGCAAGGGTATCCGGCAATTTGTTCCAAAATCTGTACTATTTTAGGCTGCATCTGTTCCTTTGCTTCTTACGTTATTTGCAGTTCGAGATTTTTCCAATTCTGGTGAAAAGCCATCGTTTCAAATTACGTCGGCGAAAAATTTAATATTGCACTCGCCTTGTTTCTAATAATCGGTGTAGCATGCACACTGTTTGACGGAGAAAATAAAAAATGTAAAGTTGTTCACATCGGACGTAGGGGTCATCAATTTTAACCATTGGTATGGTTAATAAATTGATGTAATAAATAAAATAAACTAAAATAAATGCCAGTATATTTGATGTATCATTTTTATAATTGACATTGAATTTCTTATTATAATTATTGCCTAGTTACCGTCAAGGCTTTTTATGATACAAGCCACTATAAGGTGTTACGGCGAGACAGCCGAATACAACACACGAGCTAAAAGTACTCACCAACCTTCTAAAATAACAAGCAAAATGTGAAAGCAACTTATAAAAATATGCAAAAGTAACAAAAGAGGCATTATTTAATGTAAAAACGTGAGCAAATATATGACGAGAATGTTGTAGGCAGTGGATTCATAAGTCGGGGCTTAGTTTTTACAAGATGAACAATAAAAACATTAAATAACATTTTATAACTTACTTTTATTTCATATTATTATTGAAGGCTAAAATAAAACACCTATTAACAAACAAACAAATAAAAAACTAATTTAGGCAAAATTGTCTTGGACAGACATAGATTACTACAATATATATATAATATTTTCAAGGGGCGTGATGATTTAGTATTGTATATCTGGAAATGGTTTGGGAAAAATAATAAATGGTACAACTAATGCTCTGAATTATCAGGCAATTTTGAGTAGTAGTCTTCTTCCCAGCGTACAAGGCCTCTATCCAGATGGGAATTAGTAGTATTTTAGCAAGATGTTGGACTTATTTTTGCTTTATATCATATAATACAGTAAAAATAACAAAAAAAGTTTTCAGATCACGAAGTAAGACATTTGTCTTGACCCTATTGAGAGTTTGTAGCATCATATGAAGAGTCGTTTGAGAAACAAATTCTCAACAAATAATTTTTTGTTTGAAGACAAAACTAACTAAACTATTGGAATCTTTTACGCCAAATAACTGTAAGTTTTGCTAAACAAAAGGTGACGTGACACCATAATTTAAAAACAGGTGTTGTCCGAACATTAAGTTGTCAATGAGTTTTGTTGACTTTTAGGTTATTTAATTGTTTTTCTTTGTTGTTAATATAAAATACATATTTTTAGAAACAATAGTTTTATAGCAAATTCTTTAATTAAAAATTTGTAATAACAATTGCAAAACAACAATTAATAAATATGTATATAGATTTTGTCAAAAACAAATTTCTTTCTGTTTAGAATTAATTCACATTGGGGTGATCTCGTTTTAGTCGTTTCCTATTCTAAATTATAGTGCATCGATTTAATTATAGGAAAATGTGTTCAGTAACCTGTCAAATATTTAATGATATAATATAATTATAATAATAATAAATTGAATGAATAGGGACAACTAATGTCTTTCGAAGTAGTTAGTTCTATACGTGATTATAGTCATTAAGCATTTTATTTGAAAATGCACTGTTTCCGTTTGTTATTGTATGCACCATTAAATTTTTAGGATATAAATTTTTATAATATTAAATGTATTACTAATTAATATTTTTAACTTATCCCTACTGGTGAGAATGGAACATAAATCGTGCGGTCTGGTCAAAATGACCTTTATTGGGGTCAATTGCTATTTTTTCTTAAAAATATTACATATAATATTGTTAAACTATACTTTTAAAAACAATAATTACAATAAAAATAATTTTTATATTAAAAAAAATATGTTTTATTACATGTTGATAATATGCTATTCTATGCAATAAATAAAACAATTTTTTATATATTTTATCACGAAAAATATTTATTAAACCAGACTAGTTTAATAACCCCACACCATTACTGAGCCACCAGAAAGACTGAGTGTTAGCACAATAATTTACTTAGCAGGTCTTTTTCTACATTCTATAACCCGAGGTAAAATCTTGACTCAACAGTAATTAGGATTTTAATTCATTCTTCAATTTCCTAGTGTTTGTGTTCGCGTACAAAACAAAGGCGCTGAAGCCAATATTATCTGGTTAATTGTGGTGCATTTGCAAGTCTTCTTGCGCGTAATCTATATTTTTCTAACCGTCTTCAAACAATTCTTTCACTAACAATTAATGATACTTCTTATTTCTTGTAACTCGTTCAGCGCAGTAACTGCAGTAGTTTCCTTATTTTTCCGGACTTGTAAGACTAGAAAGTGATAATCGGCCTGAACCGCCAGCCAGATGTAGTCTCCTGTTTTGCAAAACCGTTTTATAACTTTCTGCACACTACATCTTAAAATACCAAGAACCCAAGCTGTGTAACACCGTGGCCGCTCATCTTCAATAAGAGCAATTGTTCTGACAAGAATCGGTGGCATTTAAAACTATATTTGATTGTAAAAGTACTAGTT
>JARJEC010091111.1:0-17234 GCA_030264575.1 Tachinus sp. AB-2021 | reverse complement strand
TTTAAGCTCATTTTTTAAAGCAAAGCCACCTACTTTTATATCCATAAGGTGCGGCATGCCTACGGTTGAAGCATGGGAGCGGTGGCAAACACCAAAAGCATCGTTGACGTAAATATCAGCCAATTGGGCTAGTTGGGCGGCAAATTGAGGATCGGCCTTGGTTTCGCCGGGGTGAAAACGTAGGTTTTCTAAAAGAAGAATATGTCCTTGGGGGAGATTATTTACAGCTTCTAAAATTTTTACCGCATCTAAGTCAGGGCAAAAATCAATTTCTGCTTCCCATAAACGGCTTAAACGACGGGCTAGCGGGGCAAATGAATATTTTTTAGCCGCCTGAGCGCCTTCTTTAAGTGGGTCGCGCATATGGCTGCCTAAAATGACCTTTGCTCCATGATCTAAAAGATAATTAATAGTTGGTAAAATAGCCTTAAGGCGGCCATCATCCACCATTGAGCCGTTTTCATCCAAAGGCACGTTGAAGTCTGCTCTAACAAATACCCGTTTCCCAGCTGGATCAATTTTATCAAGAAAAGTGATTTGTTTTAAAAGGTCTGCTAATTCATAACTTGTGCTGGAAGAGTCGTTCATGGTTTTACCTTCAAATGGCCTTATGTGGGGTGTCAAAGTTTTAGGTGGCATTAGCCTTTCGGGCTAAATTTAAATTTTATTTTGCTGAAATTAAAAGCATAGTGATCCAGCGGTCGCTTCGGTGCTGGTCTAAAAGTTTAAGACCAGTTTTTTTAAAATCTTCTAAGAGCTGCTCACCTTCGCTAGGCAATAGACCGGAGATAATGATGCTTTTACGTTCATTGAAGGCCCCTAAATTGAAAAGTTCCTCTTGCAGAGATAGGTGTAGGTTGGCAAGGAGTAAGTCGGCTTTTTCATTAGCAAATTGTTGAGCTGGGGCCCGGTAAAAGCTTACTTTTTCGCTCATCTGATTTAAACTGAGGTTGTTTAAAGCGGCATCAATAGCCAGATGGCTATAATCAACCCCGATGACTTTTTTTACCCCCCAGAAGGCTGCGGCTAAAGACAATATGCCAGTGCCGGCGCCTAAGTCTAGAGCTGTTTGGGGTGGCCCTGATTTAGCTTGGCAAACTCTAGATAAAAAATTTAGGCAACTATAGGTAGTTGGGTGGCCTCCAAAACCAAAAGCCAGGCCGGGGTCTATCAACAGCTTGGGTTCGGGTGCTTGGGTATTAGGGTTGGCAAAATGGAGCCCAGACACCTCAAAAGCCGGGGCATCTGCCCCATCTTGCCACTGAGCGTAAGTCATATTATGAATATGGCGCAGTTCAAGCTCAGGGTGTTTTTGTAGAAACGTATCAATTAATGAGCCGGGTTCTGCTTTAAAGAAAATGAAAGCAAAATCAGCCTCCCAATGAACTCCGGCTAGGGTGGGCCCTAGGGCTTTTAATTTATCTTCGCTGTCAAAAATTTTAAACGCCTTCTGGTCAAGGGCGCGTATTTCATAAATTATTAGGGCTTGTTCCGCTCGCATGATTCAATAATTAATCCGTTATTTCTTTGCCGCCCGCTTAGGCAACCACTTCCAATTGCTTTTTCAGCGCTTCTGAGCCCGAAAGAGGGAAGTTGAGCCAAATGGGCAGGGTTGGCTGAGTTGAGTTTAATGGCATAACCGTTATTAAGCCGGGTTAGTATGTTAGATTTTAAGCTGGCTTGCGGGTTGATAAGTTGCCCTCCGTCAGAACGGTATAGCACTTGATATTCTGCAGACAATGCTGGTATATCAGGAGGCAAAGCCATTTTGGGGTCCTTGTCGGGCAAGAGTGCGGATAAAGCTATGAGTGCAGCTGAAAAAGCCATAAAGTTATGCAGGCCGCATCTTTTTTTATTTAGGTATAATTTTTTCATAAGTAAGATAAAATATTGCCTAAAGTGCTATTGTACCGTAGTAAAATTTGAGTTTGAAAATAAATTGCCAACTTTATCAAGTTTTTTTTATAACACTGGCCGCAACTTGGGCCAGCCCCCCTTGCCCGGCATTTTTTATCGTTGGGTAAAGAGAGCTTAATTCTTGGGGAGCGTCTTGGGTGACAAATGAACTCCCGGCCCAAGCTAAAAGTTCTATATCATTATAATCATTTCCTAAAGCTATGGTGTCAGTTGGTTTAAGCTTAAGTTTTTCAGTTAAAAAATTAGCCGCATCGCCTTTGGAAATGCCTGGAGGGAAGATTTCCAACCATAGGTAGCCATCATTAAACGGTGAGGTCGAGCGTAAAACAGATAAACCTGGAGCAAGGCGTTTGAACTGCTTTTCCACTTCATCTGCCTCATAATTAGGAACCATAATTAAAATTTGACTGATGCTTTTGCTGTCTTTGACGGTGCCGTTAACGCTGCTCCAAGGTTTTGTTTGTTGAGCAAAACTCTCTATGCGGAGATGAAAAGCATCGGGGACATTTTTAGCAAGCTGGTAATAAAAATGGTGACTGTCGGGAGGGGCATGGTAAGCATAAAATCCTCGGCCTAGGGCCAAGGCCGCTTTAATGCCCATATCTGCCTCTTGAGGTGTGAAAATATGGTTTCTCAGAAAGGTGCTTGGCCCCATTTTATTCCAAAGGCATAAACCGTTACCGGATGAAAAAATTAAAGCATCCAGCTCCATTTTTACCCCCCAGGCTTGAACAAAGCTGAAAAGGCTTCGCCCTGTGGCCACGACCCTAAACCAAGCTTTTGTTCCTAGCTCCTTTAAAGCTTCTAAATCGTCTTGGCATATTTTTTGCCCTTTAGGCGGTTTTATAGTCCCATCTAGGTCAGTAAATAATATACCTTTATATTTAAAATTGCGGGGCAATGCTCATTTTTCCTTATCAACAGGCTGTTTTTAATGCGGTCTTTGTGGTACTATATTTAAGCTATTATATATAAATAGCATTATAAAGCCAAACAAGTAATTTTTCAGCTAAGGTTTTGCCTATGCCAGAGAAAGAAAAAATTGAACTTTATAAAGAATATGGATACTGAGGAATAGCGAATGATAGCGCGTTATCAGCGAGCGGTTATGGCCGAACTGTGGTCACTTGAAAACCAATACAAGTCTTGGCTTGAAGTTGAGTTGGCTGTGGCTGAAGCTCAAGGTGAAATGGGTTTGATTCCTGAAAATACCGCTTCTGCGGTAAGGGCTAAAGCAAAAATTAATATTGAACGGATAGCTGAGATTGAAGAGCTGGTGCGGCATGATGTTATCGCCTTTGTTAGCTCAATTGAGGAACTCGTTGGGCCTCCGGCTCGTTATTTTCATTATGGATTAACGTCTTCTGATGTTTTAGACAGTTCTTTGGCATTAAGGTTAAGTCGGGCTCTGGAGATAATTTTAAAAGATTTAGATGAGCTGCTGACTGTGTTAGAAAGGCGGGCCCATGAATTTAAAAATACTTTAACCATAGGCCGAAGCCATGGGATTCATGCTGAGCCAACAAGTTTTGGTTTGAAACTAGCTTTGTATTTTGATGAATTCAAGCGCCATAAAGTCAGGCTTGTAGCTGCTCTGAAAACCATAGCGGTGGGGCAATGCTCAGGCCCAGTGGGGAATTTTTCCGCTCCCGGTATCAGCCCCGAATTAGAGACTAAAGCCTTGGCCAAATTGGGTTTGCAAGCTGCCCCAGTCTCCAGCCAAATTGTGCAGCGCGACCGCCATGCTGAATATTTTTCCGCCTTAGCTCTCTTGGCTTCCTCTATGGAAAAATTGGCCGTGGAAATAAGGCATTTGGCGCGAACAGAGGTCGGAGAAGTGGAAGAGGCTTTCGGTAAAGGGCAGAAGGGTTCTTCCGCTATGCCTCATAAAAAAAATCCTATAGGATCTGAAAATATAAGTGGCCTAGCCCGTATTGTTCGGGCTAATGCCATAGCTGCGTTGGAAAATATTCCACTGTGGCACGAACGCGATATAAGCCATTCATCGGTAGAAAGAATTATAGCTCCCGATTCTACATCTTTAGTTGATTATATGTTGGTTCGTCTTACTTCTTTGGTGGATGGTTTAATAGTGCATGAAGAGCGCATGCAAAAAAATATTGAGTTTACCGGTGGTTTATATAACTCCCAAGAGATTTTACTAGCCTTGTGCAATAAAGGTTTAAGCCGTGTAGAGGCTTATGCCTTAGTTCAGCGAAATGCTTTAAAAGCGCATCAGGAAAGGCTAGATTTTAAAACATTAATAAAGGCGGATGTCGATATTAAAACTTTGCTTAGTGATGAACAAATTGAAGGGATTTTTGACACAGCCCGCTTTCAAAAAAATGTAGATGAAATATTCAAACGCGTTTTTTCTTGATTTTATTCGTCTGGATTGTAAACAATCCAGACGAATAAGGTGGGTGGCAGTTAATAATTATTTCTTCCAAGCATTTAATTATGGTGAGGAGGCAATAAATTCACTTCCCGCTCAAAACGCCAGCGAATCTAAGATATTACGGCGGAGCAATACCCCTTCGGGCATTGTTAATATAGCGCCTTCCAGAGTTTTTCTGGGGCATTGAAAAGAATTATATTTTTTAATATATACAATATATGATAAAGAGGTAAATGATTATGAGTGAAAGAAAATATGCTTTTTCGTGGGATCTGATAGGTGATATAAGTGAAGCTCGCCCTAATTTAGGGCCTACGCTCAGGATAGAAGTATACCGCCTGATGCAATTTAGCTTCCGTGATGTTTTAGAGCTTCGCTATGGTGCGGAAGAAGTTGATAAGATTTTTTATAGCGCTGGGGTTTTGGCCGGACGGCAATTTTATGAAAATGCGATTGATCCCAAGCCTGAATCTTTTAATCAATTGGTTCAAAAATTGCAAACTCTTTTAGCGTCTTTGGGCATTGGGATATTAAGAGTGGAAGAAGCCTGTCTTGAGTCTTTGAATTTTACCCTTACAGTTGCCGAAGACCTAGATTGCTCTGGTTTGCCTGAATTGGGATATGAAATTTGTATCTATGATGAAGGCTTTTTAGCCGGAATTTTAGAGGCTTTCACTGGGCGGACTTTTCAGGTGAAAGAGGTTGATTGCTGGTGCACTAATGAGCGTACTTGCCGTTTTGAAGCTAAACCTGTGGACTGAAATTATCCTTGCCTGCAGGGGCATTCAAAAGCCGTTTGCTAAGGGTTCAGTGGCATTTAGGCGGAAAGAAATTTGTTTTTTTGCCTAGGGACACTTGATTTTAGCTTCAACGCAACTGAGATAGTTAAGTGAAATGTTAATAATGCCTAATAGCGGCTGTGCCCTAACTTAGTCTGCCCGTGAGAGCAGTCGATTAAGCTAGTGTTACACTTTTTGCCGGACCGTCGTTTAATTATCAGCGTTTTGGCGAAGCATTGCTCCTATTCGGGCAATGCTTCTTCCACTTTTTTAGGCTTTACCAATTCCCTTGAAAAGGTGTTTAATGCCAGATTCTTCAAGAAAAAATGACCTTACCATAGAGGTGGTGTCATACCTCAATAATCTATTGAGTAAGTCTCGGGTGCCGCCGCCACAAGCTCAAATGGCGGCTGTCAAGGGCTTTGAAGAACTATGCGCATATATTAAGAACATTAAGGAAGTGCTTCTTCATTTTTCAAATGGAAATTTTGAACATAAGATACAGCAAACAGGTGCCACAGCTGGTTTTATTAAAGCCCTGCAAGCAAATATTAGGCATTTGGTTTGGCAATGTTACGCTGTAGCTGATGGCGACTTAGATCAACAAGTGGAGTTTTTAGGCGAATTATCAAAAGCTTTTAACCGCATGACAGAAGCCTTAGCCCAAAAACAAGAAGAAATTTTAAACCAACAAAAAGATTTAAGGAAGAAAACCAAAGAATTAGAAACTGAAGTTAAAAAAAAAGAAAAAGTGGAAGCGGCTTTACGGGCCAGCGAAGAGATGTATCGGGAAAAATCTTTACGCGACCATTTGACTGGCCTTTACAACCGAGGTTATTTTTATGAAACAGTAACCAGAGAATTTGAAAATTTAAAACGGGCTCAAGTTGGATATTGTTGCCTTGTTATGATAGATATTGATTATTTTAAGCAGTTTAATGATACATATGGGCATTTATGTGGTGACCAAGCCTTGAAAATGGCTGCTAACACCATTAGCGGTGCTTTACGCAAAAGCGACATACTAGCCCGTTACGGTGGTGAAGAATTTTCGGCCTATTTGGCGAGCAGTAATATAGCAAATGCTTCTGTTGTGGCAGAAAGGGTAAGGGCGGCCATTGAAGGCCATCCTTCACCAACTCCCTGCAGCACACAGCCAATCACTGTGAGCATAGGCTTGTGCCATGTCGATCTTCAAGAAGTAGACCTTACGGCTTCAGCCGGAGATATCTTGAAGGAAGCTTTAAAAAAAGCTGATGATGCTCTATATATGGCTAAAGATCATGGGCGCAATATGGTTTGGGCTACTTCTTTACGCGATATAAGGAATAAAAATAAATCTGTTTAAGAGAATGCGCTTAGAAGCTGAATTATAAACAATGTTTAACGCTAAAAAATGTTAATGTTTTGATATTTATATGAAATTAGTAAATGTAAGAATAAAATATGGCGGCCAGGTGATGGTTTATGACTGCACTGAGTTAAAGCCTTCTTTAGGCGACTGGGTTGTGGTTAAAAATAACGATTTAGTATATTTGGGGCAGGTTGTCACTTCCCCGTTGATTTGCGACACTGAGAGGCAGCCTAGGCTGCTTGCGCAAGAAGCTTGTGATGATTCCGAGTTTGATCCCAATGAAAACTCAGAATTCGGGGAAGAGTGCCCTGTCGCTGATTTTGAAATGGATAAGCAGAGTTCTTGTAATAAACGTTGGAAGTTTTGTCCACAATCGTTAAATGGCCGAAAAATGTTGCGTGTGGCCACAGACGCAGATATGATGAAACAGGCCGAAAATGAAGTGCGGGAAAAAGAAGCGTTTGAATATTGTTTGTCGAGAGTTCAGGCACAGAAGCTGGCAATGAAGTTAGTGGCTGTAGAAGTACTTTTTGATTGCAGCAAAACAATATTTTACTACACCGCTGATGACCGCGTGGATTTTCGCCTTTTAGTAAAAGAATTGGTTAGTCGTTTTAGAACTCGTATTGAAATGCGCCAAATAGGTGTCAGACATGAAGCCCGAATGGTTGGCGGCTTGGGGCAATGTGGCCGAGGTTTTTGCTGCTGCGGCTTTTTGGCTAATTTTGCCCCAGTTTCAGTGAAAATGGCAAAAGAGCAAAATATTACCTTAAGCCCAGCTAAAATTTCAGGGGTTTGTGGTAGGCTTATGTGCTGTTTGGCATTTGAGCATCTAGGCTCATCGTTTGAAGAATATAGCGCTGATGACGAAGAAATATAGCCGCAAGCTAGATGGAAAGAAATCTGCAATAATAAGTTGATTTCTGCATTATCTGACCCCAAAAGAAGGCTTTATGCGGCCTATGCCGTTGATTAGAACCTCAGCTAATCATGAATTAATTGAATGAGCGTCTTTATAATTTTTAAAAATTGTCTGTTTTAAACTTGCCAGCTCTACAATTTTAAATAGATATGCTTAATAGCAAAGCAAGGAAGATATGAGAGTCATTATAATTAGGCTCTTTTTTTTATAATTTTAAATAAAATATATGATCCTTCATATGGGGCTAAATTCTATTAAAATACTTCTAAAGCCCCAAAATGTAGGGTGGTTTGCATAAAATGCTAATAATTATAAAGGCTTAAATGCTAGGCCCTCTTGAAATAAAAATTGAAATGTTATAATCTAAATCTAATTAAGCCCTTTCATTTCAGTTTTTTAAGGTAATGAGGGTTTATTCATGTTTTTTAGGCTAATTGCAGTGAATGTTTCTTAAGGTGGGGAAGCTTATAATATGCTTTCTGAGCATTAATTTTTGAGGCGTTTCTTAAGAAGCAGCGGAGGTTTTTGTGGCTAAAATTGATGCCTTTTTTAAATTAATGCATGCGCTCGGAGCTTCTGACCTCCACTTGGCTTCCGGTAATCAACCACTGGTTCGGCTCCGTGGGTCTTTGGAGCGCATAAAATATAAAACTTTAGAAAACTCTGAACTTAAAAGAATGTTATATGAAATAGCTCCAGAGGAAAAAGTTAAAGTATTTGAAGAGGATGGGGATGTTGATTTTGGTTATGAAATCCCTGGTCTTTCCCGCTATAGAGCTAACTTTTATAATCAAAAATGGGGTATAGGCGCTGTTTTCCGCTCTATTCCTACTACCATACCTACGGCTGAAGAATTGGGCCTGCCGCCAATCATATTGCGCTTAGCTTCACTCCCTAAAGGGCTTGTGCTTGTCACTGGCCCCACCGGCAGTGGTAAATCAAGCACTTTAGCTGCTATTGTGGATGAGGCTAATCGCACACGCCGTGACCATATAATCACAATTGAAGACCCTGTGGAGTTTGTGCACCATTCCAAGGGCTGTTTAGTGAATCACCGCGAATTAGGCACGCATACCAAAAATTACGCTTCTGCTCTACGCGGGGCGCTACGTGAAGACCCCGATATAATTATGGTCGGGGAAATGCGCGATTTAGACACCATCGGTCTGGCTTTAGAAGCTGCCAACACCGGCCATTTGGTTTTTGGCACTCTCCACACCACATCGGCTGCTAAAACGGTTGACCGCATAATAGAGATTTTCCCTGCCAATATGCAGGGGCAAATTCGTGCATCTCTGGCCGACGGTTTAAGGGCTGTCATCTCTCAGGTTTTGTTTAAACGCATTGATTTTAGCGGGCGTTGTGCGGCGATGGAGATATTATTAGCAACATCGGCAGTGCGACACCTTATTAGAGAATCGAAAACCTATCAAGTGGGAACCGTAGTTCAAACCGGGCGTAAATTCGGGATGCAATCTATGGATGATGCCTTATTAGAGCACATACTTGCCGGGCGCATTGATCCTAACGAAGCGTATACCTATTGTATGGATAAGGCCAAATTCCGTCAGTATTTAACTCATCCACCTGATGATTTTACTGATGTTTAAGAGATTAAACTATGATTCAACCATCACATCTTGAATATATACTTCAAAAGATACTGATTACTTCTGATAATATTTCGGATATTAATATAACAGTAGGGCATCCTTTTCAAGTGGAAATAGATGGGCTGCTAACTCCAGTATATTTTGAACCAGAGATTGAAATGTTAACCCCATTTCAAACTGAGGCTATAGCTATATGTCTTATCCGTTCCAACCGCCGTTTGCTTAAAGAACTTTTGATAACCGGCAGTTGTGATTTGGGCTATTCCATTACTGGGCGGGCTAGGTTTAGGGTTAATATATTTACCCAACAAGGCAAATATAGTATAGTTATGCGCCGTTTAGAAAATCATGTGCGCACTTTAGAAGATTTAGGCTTACCAAAACCCTTTCACCAGATGGCTGAAGAAAAGAATGGCATCATTTTTGTAGCTGGGGCCACCTCCAGTGGTAAATCTACAACTTTAGCTGCTATTTTAGATAAAATAAATCAAAGCAAAGCAGTTCATATTGTCACTTTGGAGGACCCAGTTGAATATATACATTCACCTCAGCTCGCCACTTTTAACCAAAGAGAACTGGGTATTGATTTTCCAAGTTTTGCAGATGGTCTTCGTGCGGCTATGCGTCAGGCCCCCAAAGTAATTCTTATAGGTGAGGCTCGTGATAGAGAAACTTTAGAAATTGCTTTAGCCGCTGCTGAAACCGGCCATCTGGTTTTTGCAACTATTCACGCTTCTGATTCTGCTTCAACAATAAGCCGAATTTTGGGTTTTTTTGACCCAGAGGAAGAAAGGCAGATAAGAGTTAGGTTAGCCGGAGTCTTGCGTTGGGTGGTCATTCAAAGGCTTCTGCCTCAGTTAGGTGGAGGCAGAATAGCAGCTATGGAACTAATGGGCTCTAGTCTTTTAATTAAAGATATTATTGCCAACGGTGAAACTGAGGATAAAACTTTTTATAACGCCATTGCTTCAATGCGTCCGCTAGGTTTTCAGACTTTTGACCAACACATTTTAGATCTTTATCATGAAAAATATATTTCAGATGAAACCGCTATTGTCTTTAGTAGTAAAAGAACAGTGGTTAGCCGTGGCCTTGATACTATAAAAGCTGAGCACGGGGATATAGAAGAAGATGATAAGCTGATTTTGGAAGCAAGCGATTATTAAATCGGAAACGAGATTTTTATATGTTACTGGAATGTTCTTTTTGCCATCAAAAAGTAAATTTGCCTGATGATAAATTGCCTATTGGACGGCCTTTTAGTTTTACCTGTCCTTACTGTAAAAATAAAAATACTGCGACTATAAATTCTCTCGCTCCAGATATGCCTGCCCCTGCTCCAGACGGGCCAGCTTTAGCCCCAAGTATACCTACCCCTGCTCATGATGGGCCAGCCACCGCATCAATGCCAGTAGGAGAAGAATTTACCGAAGCTCAGTATAGCCCCAGCCCCCCCCCCGCACCGCCGACTCCTCTTCGGGCACCCAGTTCAAACGGCGATAGCGAAATATCCAACCCTAGCTTTAAAGTTGAAGAAGATGAATTTGACTCTACTAATTTGACCATGGCGCAGATTTTAAGCGGTGAAGTCGATGAGAGGCCGAAAGCACTAATAATTTATGATGATTTTGATGTTGCTGAAGATTTAGAAAAAAGGTCGGCAGCGTTAGGCTTTCAGCCGATGGTGGCAATGAATCTTCGCGATGCAGCGAAACAATTAAAATTTATCAGCTTTTCAATCGTCTTACTACAAGAGAATTATTTTGGGGCTTCTTTAAGTAGTAATCATCTTTTAAGGGCTATACAGACAATGGATGGGCCAAGTCGCAGAGGTATGTTGGTTGTCTTAATAAGCCCTACCTTAACGACTTTAGATGATCTTTTGGCTTTCAGCCTTTCAATTGATGCGGTTATTAATACCTCTGAATTATCCAATATAGAAAGAATGCTTATAAGCACAGTTGGGCGCGCCAAAAAATTTTATGCGGTCTATCGTGAAGTTTTGGCTGAGCATGGTTTGGATTAATTATGCTAAGTGATAAGCGTTAAAAAGTCACTTCTTGAGGTGAGGAGCTTAATAAATGCCCCAAAGGGCATTGCTCCGTCGCAATGTTTTAGATTCACATAGGCCTCGGCCGGGGAGTGAATTTATCGCCTCCTCACTGTTATTAATAATTTCTGCCTAAAATAATCTTTAAGGGCAATAATATAAGGCTTCTTTCGGCTTTTAATTTATAAATTAATGGAAAAATAAAATAAACACCGTGCATATACCCGGCAAGCAATTTAAAGGCTTGCCGGGTATTTTGTTTGTTTGATAAAGGCCCTTGGGCAGATATTGTATTGCAAAATATTTATATCTAATTATAATTAGTTAGGTGATATATTGATAAATGTGAGCTTGGCCCACTAGGGCAATGCAACACTAAAATTTAAAAACTCAATAAGAGGTATTGCTAAGGAGTATTTTAATAATTTCATAAGCTTAAAAGGCCTGGAAGCTTTACTATTTTAAAGAAATAGGCATATTAATTGCTTCTTTCTAAAGCGAAAACTAAGCTTCGTCATTTTTTTGGCTTTTATATGCGAAAACTATGATCTAGCAGGCACTGGGCCACCGAAATGTAAGTGCTAACTAGCGCTTCGGCTGAAAAATGGATTAGCCTTAACTATTTTCACCCACACACTATTTTAGGCTACTTTTGGTGTTTATATGGATATCGCGACTATAGTTGGAATTTTATCTTGCATAGGCCTTTTAGCCATTTCCATGAGCATGGGGGTGGGGCTTGAAGCTTTTTACGATTTACCGTCGCTTTTACTGGTTTGTGGGGGGACAGCTTGCGCCACAATGATAAATTACCCTTTAAGAGACTGCTTGAACACAGTTTCAGTGCTAAAAAATGCTTTCATAAATCGTCCTATCACTATTGGAGAAATAATAACAGGTTTTACCATTTTTTCAGCTAAAGCACGAAAAGAAGGGATTTTATCACTTGAGGAGAATATTAAAAGTATTCAAGACCCCTTTTTGAAAAAAGGCTTGCAACTCACTGTGGATGGGCTGGAACCACAGGCCATCACCGAGATATTAGAAACTGAAATATCTTTTCAAGAATCAAGGCATCGGCTGGGAGCTGATATTTTTCAAACTATGGGTAATTTTGCCCCGGCTTTTGGCATGATAGGCACTCTTGTGGGTTTAATTGCCATGTTGCGCCAACTAGATGACCCTTCAAGCATTGGCCCAGCAATGGCTTTGGCTTTGGTTACCACTTTTTATGGAGCCGTTTTAAGCAATATGGTTTTTGTGCCTATAGCCGGTAAGCTAAGAACTCGAAGCCAAGATGAAACCATGGTCAAAGAGCTTATCGTCCAAGGTGTTTTGTCTTTATGTCGAGGTGACAACCCTAGGATTATAGAACAAAAGTTACATGCGTTTTTGCCGCCTTCAGCTAGAATATCTATTTTTAGGTGAGCATGAGAAAGCGACAAAATAAATTCCCGGCAGTAGAAAGCGATAGTGCTCGCTTTATGATGTTATATGCCACTTTAGCTCTTATTTTAGTTACTTTTTTTCTTGTTTTGCTTAGCAAAGCTAATTTTGATGAAAGTAAGTATGTCTCGGCTAGTGGTTCCATTCAGCGAAGTTTTGGTGCGGTCAGCGGGGGGAGGTTGGCAATAGGTTTTGAAGAGGGCTTGCCAGATTATAGTTTGGGAGCAGGACAAGACGGGCATTTAGTTTTACCGGATATTGAAATGGCTCAAATAAGGTCTGTCTTAGCGCCAGCTTTGTTAAACCGTGAAGCCACCATAATTCATATAGCCGATAAAAGGCTGCTATCACTTTCTGCAGATATTTTGTTTAAGCCCAATAGTGCTGAAATCAGAGAAGATATTAAAGATATCCTTTCAATTTTAGCCGATATTATCGCTGAAAATTCTGTATATGTCGCCATAGAGGGCCACAGTGGTAAAGCCAAAGCGCAAGTGGACGCTTGGGATGATTCCCAGCGAAGGGCGTTGGCCGTATTGTTTTTTTTGAGGCAGAGTAACCCTGAAATAAAGCCCGTACAACTATCAACATATGCTTATGGTGATGGGAGGCCTTTACATTCTAACCGCAGCCCTCAAGGGCAAGCCCGAAACAATAGGGTGGATTTTCTCTTTGACTTTTCAGCTACGCCGGTAAAAAATACTGGTGGAGGGCAAGATAGTCAATATAATTTTCAAGGCTTTGATTTTTCTATAAAAACCGATTGAGGTGATTTAGGAAGTTTTTTCACGGGATGCGGTGAGGAGCCCTTCTCTTCCCGCCCGAGATTACCGCAAATTTCAGGCATTGCGGCAGAGCAATGCCCCTTCAGGTCCTTATTGAAATAAAACACTATGAATAGCAAAGATGAAATATATAGGCTAAGTAAGACTTTTAGGGAAAAACGCTCCACTAAAATATCTGATAGTGTTCATAAGGCCGATTGGATTACTACTTTCGCTGATATGGTGACTTTAATTCTTACTTTCCTAGTGCTTATTATTAGTGTCACTACCCTAGATCCCAGCGTAGATATACAGTATTCAGCGGAAAGCATGGATGATGTGGTTCGAGAAGAGCGCTTAGAAATTAGGTCTGGCAATGGAGTTCTGCTATTTTCAAATAGGGGCTTGATGGCTCCGATTGTAGATATCTTGAATCAGATAGATAATTTGCCCAGTGATCTTCTTTTTGACCAGCATGAGATTAAGAATGCAATTTTTCAGTTAGAGTCAATAAAGACAATTGAATATGAAGAGCTCTCTCAAGCTCTTGATGAAAATATAGAAATATTTAAAGATGAAAGAGGCTTAGTTTTAAGATGGGACAGAAGCCTTTTATTTGATGAGGGGGAAAGCGCCCTTCAGCCTGAACACCTCATGCTTTTAGATAAATTAGCTATTTTTCTTAAAAATATTATCTTGCCCATAAGCATTGAGGGCTACACAAACCCTTTTAGCGAATTAGAGGGGGGCTTCGGCCCGAAAAGCTATGAGCTGTCTTTTCAGAGGGCTACAGCCGTCATGAAGCACCTTCGCTCTTTAGGTCTTAATGAAAATCGTATGCGAATTGCTGGTTTTGGCGGCGATAAAAACAGAAGCAATGAACTTGATACATCTTGGGAAAATAGCCGCCTTGAACTGGTGATTTATAAACCGCGTCCTTAGAGATGCTGGCATCACCCATTAAAGCATAGCGGTGAGTAGGCGATAAATAACTTTTCGGCCGAAACGCTAGTGAACCTAAGACATTGCGGCTACGTAGTGCCCCATTGGGGCAGTGTCAAGCAAGAAGCATATGCATTAAGGCCAAAAAATTAATGGCGAAATAAGGCTCTCTGCGGTTTAATGTTCCGGCTTGTGTTATAATAAAATTTGCATTTGACTAAGTAATTTTACGTGTTTATTCAAAAATAAGTTATTCATCGCCCCGAAGGGGCATTGCTCCGCCGTAATATTTTAGATTAAATTAAGTTTCGGCCGAGAAGTGAATTTATCGCCTCTTCGCTTTATTCCCCAGCAGGCTGTTGCTTTATTAGTAAGCTTTGACGGCACACCGCCATTTTGGGGCTTAGCGGAGCGATGAATTTTTTGCGCCTACAGGCAGTGAAAATTTTGCACAGTAAGCACTTTAGCATTGTATTATGAGAGCTAAAGTGCGTTTTTGAAGGAGGAAGGGATGGCCAAAAATAAAAAAGCAAGCGAGCCGACGGAGCCTGAAGCTAAAGGTGGTGAAGCCAGCGAAGCAGCGGAATTAAAGCCTGCCAATAAAATGAAAATGATTATTGCCATAGCGGTTTTAGCGGCTGTGATCGGCGCTGGGGGAGCGATAGTGGGCATAAAGTTTTTAGGTGGCTCAAGCGAAAAAGAAAGCGTTCAGGATGAAAGTGCTAAATCAGATAGCGCAGCAGAGCCCGGTGAAAATAAAGAGGGCGGGCTCACGCTGGGTGAAGATGGCGCAGGGCTTGACACTATTGAATATCAAGTAATCGATTTTTTACCTTTTGTGGTTAATTTAAGCGACAGCGGTGGTAAGCGTTATTTAAAGTTAGCCATGAGTGTTGAAGTGGAGCATGATGCTCTGGGGCAGGAGATAAACTCTAAAATGCCCATGTTTAGAGATTCTATTTTGTTGCTTTTATCTAGCTTGTCATACGAAGATATATCCTCAATGGATGGGAAAATGCGCTTAAGGAACCAAATGCTCAACCGCATTAATACTAATTTAACATCAGGAAAAATAAAAAATATTTACTTTTCTGAATTTGTTGTGCAGTAAAATTTGCTGAGTCAATTTTTTAAGCTATATAATTTAAGCGACATAATGGTTTTGCTCAAGGTCCTTTTGCTTAAGGTGAAGAGGTGATTAATTCACTTATCGCCCAAGACTTAAGTTAATCTAAGATATTATGGCAGAGTAATGCCCTTCGGGCCTTCGGGGCAAGGCGTATTAAGCATTTGGGTTTAAGCAAGGTAGAGGTGTTCATGGCGAAAATACTAACCCAAGACGAAGTCGATGCTCTACTTAAGGGCATGGGCGGAGGCGAGGTTGAAACAGAAACGGATAGTACGGTGGATAAGGAGGGCATAACTCCTTATGACCTGACCAGCCAAGACCGTATAATCCGGGGGCGTATGCCCACATTGGAGATTATAAACGACCGTTTCGCTCGTTTTTTTCGCCAGACGATGTCGACGTCTTTAAGAAAAGTTATAGATATATCAGCTTTTTCTATAGATATGATAAAGTTTGGGGAATTTATGAGGGCTTTGCCTGTGCCCACCAGCCTCCATATTTTTAAAGCTGATCCTCTAAGAGGGCACGCTGTCATGGTTATAGAAACCAAGTTGGTTTTTAATTTAGTCGACAGTTTTTTTGGGGGCAGCGGCCGGGGATATATTAAAGTAGAGGGACGAGATTTTACTCCCATTGAGTCACGCTTGGTGGCTAAAGTAATCAAGATGGCTCTGGCAGACCTTGAAAAAGCTTGGAATCCTGTGCACCCCTTGACTTTAACTTATGTGCGGGGGGAAACTAACCCCCAATTCGCTTCGGTGGTGGCTCCAACAGAAGTTGTGATTGTTATTAAATTTGAAGTAGAATTGGAACAAACCGTTGGCACCTTGATAATTTGTTTACCATATTCCACTATTGAGCCAATACGTTCTAAATTATACGCTGGTTTTCAGAGCGATCAGCTTGAAGTGGATACAGCTTGGATAAACCGTTTTATTGAGCGGGTTCGTGAAGCTGAGGTTAACATGCAGGTTGAATTAGGGCGAACTATGATAAGTGGTGAAGACGTGATGAATATGGCTATTGGGGATGTGATAGTTTTAAAACAAGATGTTAATGAAGCTTTGCAAATCAAGGTTGAAGGAGTCCCCAAATTTAAGGTTTTCGCCGGCACTTCACGAGGGCAAAAAGCGGTTAGGGTGGTTGAGGATATCCCCCCTAAAATTTGGGAAGATTAAGGTTTTACTCAATTTAGAATTTAGGGAAGTAATAGCTTCCCAGCCTAGCGTCGCTTAAATCACCGCCATGCCGGCGGTGCAATGCCTAGGGCAATGAGGAGACAGAGATGTCTGAAACTGACAAACAAAACGATATAGAAAAATTAATGAGCGAAGATTCCGGCTTAGATCAAGATTGGGGCGACCCAGGGCCAACAGCGTCTGGGGCTGAGTTCGACCCTGACAATCTGGAAGAGCAATTCGGCCCGCCATCTGCTGGCATGGCTGGTGAAAGTACCTCACGTCCGCTGGATTTTATCCTAGATATTCCACTGGAAATATCTGTGGAATTGGGGCGGGCCAGAATGGTGATAAATGACCTTTTGCAATTAGGGCAGGGCTCGGTTATTGAGCTTTCAAAGTTGGCCGGAGAGCCTTTGGAAATTTTCGTCAATGGCAAATTAGTGGCTAGGGGCGAAGTTGTAGTGGTTAATGAAAAATTTGGAGTTAGAGTTACTGATATCGTAAGCCCGATGGAGAGAGTTAAAAGTCTTTCTTGAATTTATTTTTGTGGTGTTGTTTCTTACAGCAGGTTTAGGCCTTGTGCCGACACTTCAGGCGTTAGCCAAAGTTTTTAGGGCACATGAAAAATACTTCTAAAAAGGGGTTGGATAAATGTTAAAGTTTATTTTCAAATTAATGTTTGTAATGGCTCTTATGATGTCTGTGCCCGCTTTCGGAGGCAGCGTCGCACTTAGCCCAG
>JARJEC010090953.1:0-24640 GCA_030264575.1 Tachinus sp. AB-2021 | reverse complement strand
TGTCCACTGAATGTTTTTAAAATAAACTGTTTGTTGTAGTAGATAGTGTTTAAATGACTCGTTTCATCAAATTTTATTTTTACAAACAAAAATTATGAAAATTTAAAAATATTCGATCATTTTGTCCATGAGTGTATATATATATATATATATATATACGTGGTTTTGATTTACAAATACGGAATACGCTCCGAAACACATCCTCAGAAATACGAGTTACGGTCGTGGGCAACATAATACAGTTCATTGAAATCACAATTTGATACTTGACATATGTCAATTTGGTTATAGCAACAAATTTTATTGTTGTTGTTGTTGTTATTTAATTATGTATTGTGACAATTGTATACAAAATATTCCAAAGGAAGCATGCCTGAATATTTTACATTCGAGATTGAGAGAAAAGTACTATAATCAATACAAAGTTGTTGTTGAAGGTATTCTAGAACATTTTGCTTGCATATTTTACATACAAAAGCAAGATAGACAAACGTTTGACATTGTGGATGACATTACTGCATGCTTAAAGCGACAATAGCCATAAAACACAACATCCATATTAATATGTTTATCAAATTGACTGCCTTTCTAAAATAAAGATATGTAATAATAATTATAGTAAATGTTATTCAATTTACCAATTGTCTAATTGCGAAAGTGGAAAAAAATTAGGTTTAATACGCAAAGTGGTAATTAGATTACTCACATTACAAAATTAATTATTTATTAAATTTTCTTTTTTTGTTATTACGGCGAACAACGTAAAATGAAAATATATTAATTGAATTTATAAAACAGTTTTTATATAAAATGTACTTTAAATTTACTTTTTCTTCTTTTTATTTAAGAAACCATATAAATTGCCCTTAAGTAGAATTTGTAAGTATTGTGACGTTCCTAGATAATTGATCAACACATAATATTCAAAATATTAACAAGTTCAATCCCGGGATACTTCAAATTTAGTCGAAAATTTACAAGAAAAACAAAAAAAACGGTTGAAAGAAACATCAATGATAGATATTTATTTTATTACTAGTATTTGTATTTATATCAGCTAACTGACCATCGACCTCAAGGTCCTTCAGCCGTGTTCATGTAGGTTATGTATTTGTTGTTAAGGCTTGTTACTCATTACCCATTAATTGTTTCACAATGGCGAATGGTATCGGTAGACGGGCTATGTGCTCACCCATCCAAGTGCTGATTTTATTTTGATTCTCAATATTTATTATCTGGTATATTTTTGAGAAGAGGCTTCATTATCAAATCGTTTTTATTTACTACAAATTACAAACGATGTGATAAATAAATTAATTGAAACAATTTATAACTAATATTAACTTTATGCAATGGTTTAATTAGATGGAACGAATAGATTATAAAAACTCAAAACTATAATTTCTAAATTCAAATTGAGTGGTTGTGTGCCCTTTTTGTATATAATAAAAGAAGCTAGACTAAGTGTCTAGAACAAGCAATAGATTTTACAGACAACTAGTACGACAACGCCTATTCTGGCCATAGAATGATTAAGTAAACTTTTTATAGTCAATTATCGACATCCACACGGTTATAAGCGGCAACAATCAAATGCATACATTTATTTCACTTTTCATAAGAAATCTTTTACGATTTTTTCTATATTTAATTTTACAATAAAAAATCAAAAACATTATAAGATTGTCGTGGACAAAGTAAAGTTTTTAATTCTACTCATATATATATATATATATGATTTACTTTATCCTCATTATATGCTTGTTGAATAATATACGTTTTCTACAAACGTAAAAAAAAGAAGAGTTTATGCATCACCATCAATACGCAAACTACAGCATTTTGTTCACCGTGAAAAAACATTTTTTTGTTTCACCGAAAATATTTTTTTTTATAACCGGTTAGAAATGTAGGCTGTGAGCATCTCAATTGAGATGAGAATGTTCACCTTTCTCACCTAGGGGAGATAGTAAATCACGCAACTTTTATGACATTTGAAAAGCTGCGTTTGAAGTTTCTTAAGTGTCAAAATCATAGGCGCTTAATTTGTTTGTCAGAAATATAAATCTTTTTACGACAAAATTCTGCCGGTTGGGGAAAAACTTTGCCCACAGTCTGCAAGAGAGTACTTTCATACCGGGGTTTGAAATATACTATTACTTACAGTCGGTTAGTAATCAGTGAAATAATACCCTAAAAAGAAATCGGGAAGTGATTAATTACTTACTTTATTTTCCCAGCTAGCAAGGAATAAAATTTTCTAGCTAGTTGACACTGTCTCTCCATCAAATGATAGTTAAATAAATTACAGAAAATATTCACATTTATTCAAAACAAAATGAAAAACAACAAACTAATTACCATTGCGTATATTAATGCATACATTTACTGCCTTGAATGTACCCCACATTCAAATTTCGTTTAGAACATTTTTAATTCTCTAAATTTGTAATTCAATAAAATTAAAGTAGCCGCTAAAGTAAATATGTGAGTACTTGCACGTACGACGATCAAACAGATATCGTTATTTTAAAATTGTAATAAATAAATAAATTATCAATTATTTTAAATTTAACTAAAATTCTAAATTGATTGTGATAAAGCATATATACCTCACGGGGATTATCATTCCAGCTACAAGTTTTAACTATTTAGCTAGCTCTTTGCTGTTATGATCAACATTCCCGCTTGGTATGTATTTTTCACTGTTATCAGCGGATAACATAAATAATTTCCATGCATTTAATACGATAATAGCATTGACAGTGACAATGTTAGTTATATTATATGATAATTTGATTTAATTTCTATATTTTATTTACATAATTTTTTTTGCGGTTGTAGCAAAAATATTTTTTGTTTTATTTGTATTTTGTGGCAAAATTCTACTGTATTTGTTGTCTTGACTTGACGGACTTGACCAAAATTAACAAACTCACGCGCCATAAAAATCACTCATTTTACTCACTTAATACAAAAATTATTTTTTTATTTTTTTAATTAGATAATATATGTAATATACGTATATATGCATATGTATGTAAAAATAAGCAGAACAATGTCATAGAAATGACGATTTTCTGAAAATACGGTTTTTTAGCAATTAAATTATAATATCAGGTAGGTATCGAATAGATTTGTTACAAACGCGTAATGGTTTTGAGGAGGATATTCGATCATTTTTTATATTTATTATATTTATTTTGGAGTTTATATTTATTATATTTAGTTACAAAAACTCCTTAACAATAGTTTATAACAAATTGATACATCACAACTTATGACTAATCTGTCAAATACAAAATGAAATAAAATATAATACAAAAGCAACTTTAAGAACAAGCAAAATTACAGAAACATTAAACATATGCAGACAAATCAACAACTTAGCTTAGTTGAGATCGAAATTTAGAAATTTTATATTATAATATGGCCACATACTGCACAACGGCGCGTGCATACTGTAATTACTACATGATCGATCAAGGAAAAATGTTTTGGGATTTCTGGTAGCACAGGCATTAGGAACAACAAAATTCAATGTAAATAATAAATATAGACAATTGAGATCACCATTAACCAGCTTATGTGAAATACGCAAATCAGATATTTTTCTTCTATACAGAAGAGTTTCCAGATTCAGTTCATGAAGAATGGTAGTACGACTATATTGTTCACGATTGTAACCTAAACGATAAGCAACCCTTAATAATAATTTATTTTGGATTCGTTCGTACGTTTTCGAACACCCTGTATGAAATATAGCATTTCTTAATAATTATGAACAAAAAATTAAGTCTGGATTCTGATATCCAAAAATTTTCCATTACTTTTTCCTACTGGAGTCTCTTAATTTGAGATGTAACAGTAACGGTAAATTCATTGTTAAAAAAATATTGATCTTAAGGCTATGTAGCGCTTATTTGTATAATTGTTGCAAGATTTTAGCAACACAATGCCAACAATTTTGTCTATTGATGGTTTCATTAACATGGAAATCATTAATTATTGTTGCCAAAATATTTTATTCTGTTCACATACAGCATTCTTGCGCAAAATTTAATCGTTGTAAGTAATCTCTTGCATTTAATTTCTGCAAGTTATAATCGTAAGCAATGAATTTAGTTATGGAACACTCCCGAAAATTTATTTATTAATAATTATTATTAATAAATATTATTATTATTAGTTATTTTATTTATCATAATTGTTGATTGTGTTCCGAAATAGTTATTTACAACTAGCTCTAAGCATTTCAGAAATTGCTGAATCGGTAAAGCATGACCGGTGAACTGGTTAGCTAGATATCCTAACATTACCTCGCCAGATTGTTTTGTTGTGTAACCTAAAAGATGTCGTTTATTTAGAAACATCTACTTCTTGCAAAAATATGCTGCAACAAGTAAGAGATTTGAGACATGTTTACAAGATGTATAAAGGCATTTGAATTACAAATCAATAAGCGCATTTGAACTTCAATAATAATTTTGAATTTTAATTAAATTAATGGTAAAAGGTGAGGGGGTAACCTAAAACAAATAGTGAGAAGAAATAGTGAGATGACTCACTTGAATAAAATACCATAAAGGTGAGCGACTAAGCGACTAAGCGACTCACTAAACACGAGCATATTGATGGTGAGAGGGAAGAGAACTCAATCAAAACAAGTACCCCAAAGGGAACAGAAAACTACTACGACCTCGTTGTTGTTTTTGAGTAACGCTAAAAGTAATATGCTTAGACCTCACAGCAGAAGTAAAACATTTATTAAAAAATGTATTAACCGCAGGAATTGAACCCAAAGCCCTAGGCATCCTGCTCGGTCTCTCAACCGCTACACCCTACCACCGATATCGGCTTATTAATTATTAAAAGTGTATCAAACTAAATTAATTTAACTGATTTCTTTACATTTAAATTGTTTTATGTATTTGAAATTGACAAATATTATGTCAAAATAAAGATTTTTGCCAATTTACTAGAAAACTATTACATTTATTACAAAATTTGATGTAAATTAATTTGTAGATTTCTAAGATTTGCACATTTTGGTTTGGGAAAATGTGAACAAAGGTTATACAAAGTCGGGCCAAGTAAAGTGTGCGAAACAATCTATCTATACTAACGCCGAAGTGTTTGAACAGTAACAACAAATTAGTCAGATTTTTATATTATCCTCCATCAACCTGTGCTTACTGGATTATATATAACTGAATTATATAGAACGCAAAAGTAGGGAAGTTTAAAAACGGCCCGGCGTGTTTAAAAGAGCGTGATGCGAAACCATTTCAGTCTTACTCATTCAATCAAGTGTGCCACACGCGTCGCATTTTTATTTTACGTTATTTGTTAAAAAAGTAGTATTGTTGGTGTTTCACACCCTGCGTCAGAAGAGGTTGACGAATCTTGCACAGGCATCTCCGTCTAACACTGAAGCTCGTTATATGTATATTTGATATAATTCCAGTTAGATTTTCACTCGACCTATCTTATTTAATTTATAATGATTCTTTTCAACGTAAAAAACTGCTGTCGGAAATATATTGTATTCTTGGGGGGAAAGCTTTAGTAGATATTGCGACCTCTGGTTTATTTTTCAGTCCAATTATGATTTCTTAGGATTTTTGAAATTTCACTGCCATCTATGACAAATCAAAAAATCTTTTGGACAAAACTTGTGTATTTTTGTTCGCAAAATCCGGATTTGTAATGGGTCTACTTAATTATTTGCCCCACCCACTGAAAGTTAGGGTGGACGTTTGAATTTAGAACAAGAAGATGGCCCTTTTGAAAATATTATGTCTGTGGAGCTTTTTTCGTACAATACGTATTTTTTGTGTTATTTTTATTTGTCAGGTATAATTGATCACGCGGAATAATATTTGTATGTTGTATTGTTATAGAAAAACTAATAGAAATGTATTAAAATTTAAACTGCACTGATTTATGTCATTGTTAATAACTTGAAGATATTTAAATAAAACAAAATAGGTAATAATAATATATCTTTTTTTAATTCTTATTTCGATAATTAAAATACTGACTATTCACAACAAACTGTTTACACTACAAACTACAATCTAACTACTTACATTACTGTACAGTGTATTATTAAAAAGCAAAATAAAATACATAAATAAAGATTAACAATTAAAATGTTGCAATAGTAATATTTGATCTACGGATTTTCAAAATGAAAAGAATGATAATTATATAATGATAATTATTATAAAATAATAATTAATATTGCTGTATCTTATGAAGAAAAAGTCGTTGTGTGTATTTTGTTTTTATATTGCACACTCACGTATGAAATGCATTTTTGTACATTACATAATAGTGTGGCCTAAGGTAACCACGTTCTATATCATTTTTTTGTTTGACTTATTTACACAAAATCTATATTTGTATATCTTAATAATATTGTATGATTACATGATCACAGTCCCGCTAAGAAATAAAAACCAAAAACAAAAATTAACAATTGACTTTTTGTACAAAAATGCAAAATGTAATTTCTTAAATGTCTATAAAACCATGTATTTACCATCACAGAAAACGTAATGATATTATTTATATATATAGTGCACTTAAAATTATAGACGCATCACAAAAGAATGCTTTTCATACAATGGCCTATTTCATCATTCATAAATCTAATAATAATAATAACAAATTTTGAATTAAATATAGTTAAGAAATAAAATACGAATATGTAAAATTAAAATCCTCTGGTGATTTTATTTACAAATGTATTTTCATAAATATATTGCAATTATAATTATATGATTTATAAAACACAGGAACGGTGATGGCTAATTCTGAAACAAAAAAACCTTAATTAATTTTATATTGAATATTTTTATATTTTACGGTTGTATGCTACTTATTTAATACTTCTTGATTTAAATTTTGATGAAAACATCTTGAGATTAAAAGATATATAAAATTGGGCTATTTTTTGTAGGCTTTTCACCATCCACTAGGTTAAATTAGATATTTGCACGTTTTAATGTGTTAATTAAATATTTAATAGAAAGCTTACAGGGTCAATTTTCTTAGCAAAAAAAATTTTTGCTTTAACATTATCACGCCATTCACATTTTGCAATAATTATAGACGTCTTCTTTTTTACCTTTACGTAACTTATGACAGAAGAAATGATTTAGAAGTTGCGCGTGAAATCGTCTAGTATAAAAAACAGGGCCCCGCTTATTAAAACAGAATTAAGAATCAACTTTTTTAACAAGATGTTTTACATTTACTTCGAAGGTCAAATACCATCCATTTCCTGCTGGGATTGGGTTGAATTTTATTAATGTCAAATTCTGCCTTTAAGCGTAGTTCTTATAAAATAAATACGATAATTATAACATATTTTTAGACATAATTTATTTCGAGGTATATATTTCCATAAAATGAATATGTTCGTAATAATAATGCAAAATTAAGATTAATAGGTTTTTATTATTTAAAAATGAATAAACAAACGTGTAATAATAATATGTCTAATTTTATTTAGTCGGCTACATTTAAAATTTGCATTTTAGTGATGATTTACGTAACTTATTGCACAATAACAAAAGTAACGCTATGAATGAAATTACAAGTAACAATTAAGTATCATTAATTAACGAAAAAAGTGTGAAAATACCATGAAGAGATCACAAACAATAAAAATCTCAATGTCGATTCACATATGCACTTATGTAAAGGACGTTTTTAACACTGGAAAATAAAATATATGATAGTAAAAACACCTTGAATCAATTGCTAATTACCTGCTACATTGACTATTCATTTTTAACGAATGAAATCAAATCTCGGAATGTTCTAATTTGAAAATAATTGGCAAAGTGAGAATTGATTATCTGGAGTGTATTACTTAATTCCGGTTTTTAAAAATTAATGCCATTTTAATTATGTTCTAGAAAACCGATTAAATTAATTTTAGGCGATTATATAAGAATATTAAATATGTTTATTATAATTAAATTATTACCAGTGTATATGTAAATAAATGAAAAATATGAGTCAAAACTTATTTATAAACCACAATTTTATTTATACATACTTTTATGTGAACGTCACGAATATAATCAATTATTGTGTACACACATGCTCAAAAGCAAGGATAATGACCACTATATTTAGAGAGTATGAATTAAAATATAATTAAAAATCGGGAAGTGTTTTTAAATTCGTTGTAATTTTTAATTAATAGTAGTTGCGAAATTTTGGTTATTAAAATAGCTTCATTTTTAATAATTAATACACATTACCAAAGATATTGCTTTAATTAAGTGCATGTACACATCAAAGTATTAATAGATTATTACTGCAATTAAATTGTATCACCACACATTATTTTGGTTTAAAAATTTCTACATTAAGTTTTCTTTATTAAATAAAATTGTGTAAATATCTTATCGTAGATCGCTATCTTGAGCGTATTATTAAAATGCACTTGCGGTAATTTATAATTTTCCAAGAAATAATTTATAATTGATCAGAAATTGTCTCACCTTATCTTAAAAATGTGTAACAATAATTTTATCGTCTATCTCATCTATTTCATCGTCCGTTTCTTCTGGTTCCTGTGGAATAGTTTTTGCTTCGAGTGCAGCTGCTTTTCTTTCTTTCTCCTTCTGCCTCTTAAGTTTCCTTAGGTGTAAAATTTCTACAACAATGTACATAGCTACTCCAATAATAAGCACGCACAACATTACGTATAGCTTCATACGGGCGCATAGGTGGGTGGAATATGCATAGGCGATCACAAAACCAGAACTTTCCCATAATCTATAGTTTGAAAACGCAGCTTCCTTATTTCTCCTGAACAGCGTTCCATATAAACCTGAAATAAAATAAACAAAATAAATTATAAAATTGTGAGTGATGCAACAACTATTATAATATAATATTGCCTTAATCAAAAAACAAATATTTTCTGAATTAGCAAATATTAATTTACAATCATCATAATGTTTGTATCGTATTTTTCGGTGCCATTAATCAAAATAGATAAATTTAATGTGGTCGGCCTTGCATGAAAGAATCCAATAAATTATTACTGCAATAGACACAGGAAGTGAAATCAACAACTCAAAATTGAATTTGGATGACGCAAATTTGTAAAACGTGTCATAATGTATTAATTGCTACAATTTAAAGGCAAATTTGTCTAAATTTGACGTGCATACTATTGTGGTCATTTTAGAATTTTAATAATTGTATTACTCTGAGTGAACTTTACTCTTGGGCACTGTTCAAATTACGCAACTATTTTGTAAGTACTTTCATATATGTAAACTTTCTATAGTTTTACTTGCTCGTGTAAATCACACTACAGACTGCTTTAATTAATATGATTTTAATCATTTTAGTAAACTGCAAATTCTACCGCGTATACTATAGTTTTTATATTTTTATCGTTCGCAAATGATAAAATCTAAATAATTACATAATCTAAAAAAAATATTGTAACACTTTTTCATATTTTATTAAATATTGTGATTTTTGAAAAAAAATAGCAATGCAAAGAATGCAAACAAATTATTTCTTCTGTTATTCATCGGCGATTATAAGGCCGCCGTGTGCTAACAACATGGGTGATTTTTGCTTCGGGGCATGTTAGGAGAATAAACTTTCTCAAAATAATCGCCAAATGAATTTGCAATAAGTTACATATGCATGCCACGAATATTACCAGTAAGTTAATGATAGAATTTATATTGTATACTTATTGTTACAATTACATGATTTTTTTAAATTTTAGAACAATGCAATAATTGGTCGCTTGGAATCAAAACTCATATTATCCAATTTGAGCAAAATCGGGCTTTTAATGGTTTTTAGAAGCAAAAGTATCAAAGAATTTTGTTGACAAAACTTTCTATATTGTTATTAAAATTGCTTTACAAACCAAGCATTGGAATTAAAACTCAGAATATCTGTTGTGAGTTATACAATAATAGGATTGTGACTTTTTATTCCAAATATTTTCTATATTAAATTAAAAGTGATAGGCACTTATTGATAATTATTAAATATTTTAATTTAATTTTGTAATACATTTTTTTATTAGTTAGCGTATTATAAATTATAATTTAGATAGAAAGTATTTGCAATAAAAACTCACATTATTGTTACTTTATTATCATCAAAACACATTATTCAACGTGTGGAGTCAAAACACACATTGTCTAAAAAAAATATGTGGGTGCATTCACCTAAATCGTTAAAATATATATTTTATATTCAGCGTTATTCTTTGCCAATTATTTAATATAAGCAACCATTTTTTTTTAATTTAAATTGAACGATAACAGCAGAAAATATTTTTGCTATTTATAAACAATTGATATGTTGGATAATGTGAGTTTGATTCTAAGCGACTCAATTATTTACTTTATTTCAAATAATTTAATCTACATTCAAATTTTCTAAAATTTATTAGCAACTATATAATAGTTTATAAAACAAAAACAATGTTTATAATAATCTTTAACTTAAAAAATATAGAATTCTATTGTTCCATTACTAGGATTTTAAAAATACAACTAAACTTAAATAAAAAGTTATGACAAAAAGATCGTTAAACAACAACAATAATTAAAATATTTGAATGGCTGACTAGATCAGCGATTCTCTGATTCCCAACCTATTTTGTCTCGTACAAGTTTAATAAATTATAAATTTGGCGTCACACTAATTGTATTTTCGGATCACTGCCTAGCATTTTAAGAATCTCTCATACTTAAGTGCCACGACACTCCTTACTTGAAGAGTCCCCTTTTTTAGGTTAAGGAAAAGCATTAAGCACACCTAAAACTGGCCACCAAACAAAAATACATAGCAAGTAGTGAGTACGTGCACAGAGGGGTAATATTGTACATTGCGAAACAAGATTATGCGTTTTAAAATTTCAACAACCAATAGCAGTCGACTGACTTATTTGCACGTGATTTTATTGCTTCGTACTTTTGCTTGCAAAAGTATTCAGGTTAAAATTTTTGAAATGGGAATAAAATACTAAGATGTAGTCAGCCTCTGACGTTGGTGATAATTCTCAAAAGAGAATAGAAATAGTTCGACGTTAAATAAAGCATTATAAAAATATTTGAAAAAAAAAACAAGATTGTATAAAACAAAAATTAATACTAAAACTTAAATAATCAATGCTAAAGCCACTTATATCTTTTGTTATTTGTTTCTTTAATATTTGTTTAATTTATTGTTTTAACCATTTTTGATTATTTGTGATGAAATCTAATAATTGTAAAGTTAATTTTTTTTAAATCATAAATAAACAATCACCAGAAAACTAACTAAAATTGCAAAATCGAATGAAATTTAAAAAAAATACATGTGCGTGCCTAGGATCAAATAGAATAAAAAATTGTATACCTTCTTGCAATAATAATTAATTAAAATGTTTATTGTCCACATATATGTAGTCATGCTCACAATCAATTAGTAAAAGCTTGTCAGATTAATTATTTAATTATATAAATATCAAACTTTCAAAGGTGATACTATAAATCATGATTATAGGTAAATCAATGTCAATGGTTTTGATAATTCTTGTTTAATTTATAATTGAATCGGTGAGTGGAAAAACCATATAACTCCAAATTTCTTAGTTGTGGCAAAAACAATAAATACTGTTTAATAAGAAAAGTATACATGTCACAGCAATTGGATGTAAAAAAGAGTTGTGGAGGATGCTATCTATAAGAAGACAAAAAACAAAAAAATAATAATTACTGCATTAGAAACAATAAAGTATTAAAAAGTATGTTTTTAAGTTATATTATACTGTTTTTCCACTCAATTTCTGTTAAATGTAAAAAAACACCAACATGCTGTTATTAAAAACTTTTTCTATTACTAATAGTATATTATTATCATAAATTCATGGTTATCTATGTATTTTGTTGAGCATAAATATGCAATATTCATTCAATCACTTGTTATAGAATATAAATACATGTAAAACACATAAAAAGCGGAATAAATATTCTATTTCGAGAGTGAGAATTTTTACTTTCTATTATTAAAAATGATTTTAGAATTATTACATTCAATGATGGTCGTTGAGAAAACTACATACTGAACCCTTTAGAAATATAAATTACGGTCGTGGATAACACAATGCGTTAAATAGTATGTACGGTCTTTGAGTTTTTTAGAGTACGTGTGCAACCAGTGTTGGCACAGTGGTTGCACACGTAACACATTTGATAGTTGACATATGCCATTTGGTTATATCAAAATTTTGCTGTTATGCACAAATATTTAAATTATAGCTTGTGAAAGTGAAAACAATAGTGAAAATAATATACGTATTACTCCACTTAAGATTACCTAGTTGGATGTTTTACATTCGACATCTAGAGAATAATACGAAAATCCATACAAAGTATTTATGATTTAGTGTAATGAAAATAACACATAGAAGATATTAAAAAACACTTTGCTTGAATAATTTGCACAGAAAAACAATAATTGCAAACATTCAACATTTCGATCATAGTATTCCATACTTAAAGCGACCATGTCATAAAAAATAATAGCAGATTGATTGCCTTTTTAAAACAAAAATAAATAATAATAAATTATAATAAAAGTTATTCAATTTATCAATTCGCTAATTGCAAACGTGGAAAAATCAGATTTAGTACATGTGAATAAAGTAATAAAATCACTCGTCTGGATGGAGGAGCTTGCCTTCAGCTCGCTCGCCCAACTTCCAGACTCGTGATTAATTGTTGCATTTTGCTAACTTGTACTAAAAATACCAATTTTGTACTTCTATGTTAGTAAGTAGTTAATTACATTCAGTTTACCACATAAGTAAATTTGTCATTACAAACAGTGTTAACAAAAGACAACAATGTGTTCTAATATATATTTTAATTATTCTACCATAACCTAACTAAACCTAACCTTTAAGGAATACCCCCATGCAACTTGTGAAACCACAGTGGATAGTTTCTCAAGTAGCAATATACAGTTACCAGTAAAGGTCACATTTACCAGCCAAGTTTGTAAATATATATGTACAACTCCCGGTATATGTATACATTTCCCGATTTTGTACTTGTACCGTGATATATACATACAGGGTGGAACTGACGAACTAACGTAATTTTGTCAATAGTGCCAAAAAAACGAAAATCTTAATTCCAAAATGCTGAAGAACTTTTCGTTTTGCCTCACGGGGTCCTTAAAGTTTCGTTACGTTTGTCAACATAGCAAAATTTTTAATAAAATTAAAACGTAGAGGTCTTAATTCACACATCAAATATTATATTAAATAATCAACACAGCATTTAAGTGAGACTGACAAATTAACATTTATTGTGTTCATTTCATTGTCTACGTGATAATTTGAATTTATTAGAAATTTTTCTAAGTTTTCAAGCGTATTTATAATCTTAATTTAATTTATTCTTTGACAGTAATTTGCATATTTTTCATATTTCTTATTATTAATTTTTAATAAACTTCCTAACTTTTATTATACTAAAATAAGAAAGCAAACTGGTACATAAAATTCGCAATTTAAACAAGATTTGTATTGAAGAGGGATTATTATACGGTTCATAGGACTTGTGAAACCAATTTTTTTATTTATATCTTATCTGTTATAGATATTACTCGTTGTCCTTCTTCAGTACAGTTATCTCTGTAAGTAAATCCAAAAACTATTCGCACTGCTCTTCTTCGCAAAGCAAATATGCGATGCCTTATCGCTGAATAACCACAAATAAATAAGTAGCATAAGAGGTGTGTTTGAATTAGCAAGTAATATGCCGTTCTAAAGATTTTCTGTGGCACCGAGTTTGATAAGTTACCCAAAATAAAAGTATTCCGATTTAATTTAGATGCTAATCATCTCCATGATTACACCAGGTTAAACGCAAAAAAAAGGTGTAGCACCAGAAAGTTAACAGTAGCATCGATTAGAGAGTCAACATTTGTCAAACATTATTAATATAGCAGATTTAGAATCATACAGCATTGAGTCTACAGAACCAATCAGAGCCAATTGTCCATGACCACATATCCAACTCTGTCGCTTCCTGTATTACTTTAGAGTTGCTTATAATCGTATCGTCCGCTAACAATTGAGTGCAGTTTGGCAAGTTATTTAAAAATACTAAAAATAACAGTGGGCTCAAAATGGTCCCTTAGGAAACACCTTGTTTTATTGGAAAACCCAGATTGGGCATTATTAAACTTTACATATTGTTTTCTGTTTGTAATATAGGATCGTAAAAGTTTGTTAACTATTAAGTTGAAACATTGTAGAGGTATAGTGTACAAAGTAGTATTGTATGAGACACACAACATCAATCAAAATCTTTACTGAGGTTAAGAAACGTTGTAACAGAAAAGAGCCCATTTTCAATGCAATCAATGCATTTATTATATCGGAATATTATATCGGAATTACCGAAGCAATTTTTAAGCCATCTGGAAATGTAATGGACTTTATACATAATTAAATTTATTATTATAATTAATATTATAATATCTGCCAAAATCAAATAAAATATTAAACAAATGTAATAGTTATTAAAACAATACTTACTTTTTTAATAATAAAATATGATTATTTACTTATATTTTTAATTTTACACATTTTTAAACTTTTATTGGCGGACAATAATTCAAACAAATTTTATTATAATTTTAGTAATAAATAAGTAAAACAATTATTACAAAGATTAAGATGACATATAATTGCTATTATGTATATAAGAGAATTATGTAAAAGTAATTGCAAAAATTCACGCTTAGTTAATTATTTTTTTATTAGATAACAGTATTGTTAGAAACATAAAAAAAGATTGTTCATCAAGTGATACTAAACAATATTATTTAAGATGTAGGTAATTTTCATTTAGAAACTGTTGTTTTTTGTAAAAATAACACACTGTAAATTGGCTAGCCATCTCCAAATTAAGCACTTTGTAACTTTTTCTTTTGGGAAAATTTACAAAAGACGGCACCGCAGATAGTAAATCTTTAAGGCCGGTTTGCACTACTGAACGTTAAAATTTTATGGTTGATTAAAGTATTAACCCAAAGTTACTGCATTGCAACATACCCCAACTTCAAGTTAAAATTAAACTTGCAGAATTCCGAGGTTTAAAGTGTCAATCAACTTCAAATAACACAATTCTTACATTTCAACATAATAATAATAATAATATTTTTGCAGAAGGTGATGATGCCGATTTCTATATGAGATAAATAATATACAATTCGATTTTTGAGTCTACCCATTAATTATTAAGGTGCGATTAGATCTGACACTTTTGCATGATATTTCTGTCGACATATGTAGTTGACAATCAGCTAACACTAGAAATATATGTCTTTAACATAAATTTTTCACTGTTTGTATTGTTACCATTTCTGTCTGACATAAATTTCAAGTGTCAGATGTAATCGTAGCATTAAGCAACTTTTATACGATTATTAATATATTATATATTTAACGTTAAATTATTTGATTTTACCGCCAATATTTTTTATAACAGTAGTAAGTCGTACTAGTAAATCTAAAAGTATTTTAGATTTAGTTACGCAATTATCTAAAATTGTTTGTTGGTTTGTTGTACAAATGATTTTTCATGCTTTCTAACCTATTGACAGACCAAATTTGACTGAATTAGTACCTGTAATAATGAATTTAAAGTGCCTGTTATAGATAGGCTCGTATGGTGTTCACAAAATTCTACACTTTGTCATGTTTTGTTCTGATCTATGGTTCTGGATATGAGAAAATTTGCAGGTTCTTGAATATTTTTTTGCAATTTGTTTCCTTACAAAAAACCTTCGTTTTCAAATGTATAACATGACATTTCACATTCTAAATTCAAAAATAACTACAAATAAATATTTGACAGAACAATATCATAATGTAAGTAAGGCTAATTTGAATGCTATAATTAGACAATTATAATGTTTTTGTCATTACTCATAAAAATGCTTTTTGTATTATTATCATTATTCTTTATTTTATTACCCACTAATAATAATTTTCTTAATAATCGTAAAATAAATACAACAAAAGGTAATATATACGTTACAACATTTTGTATATACCACACACAGAACAAGAGTATCTAATGTCAATACTGCTGCAGTACCCATAAGTAATAACATTAGTGTGCAAGTTGGATGCTTTACAGTACGTAGCAGTCGAATCACTTGCAGTACAAAGCATCCATAATATATCGTATCAACGATTGTGTCTGAACGTAAGTTGGAATATGTGTAGAGGGATGAGCATCATATATAGCCTTACACATCTCAGGAGTATAATTTTACCTAACACTTGAATAACCTGTTCTAAATTTAAGATCTCTTTTGCAGATATTGCATTTCACATTACTGCATTTGTTTTGTTACTCTATTAAAAATTAAAAACAATTATGATATATAAACATCGGAATCCATTCTTAAATAATTTTTAAAATCAAGAAATTCGTCTGCCTCAAGTTGTTTTAACAAATTTATATGTGAATATGTGCTTTTTACAGTTATCTTTTCCTTTTCATTTGCTTTTGTTCATCATATTCATCAATGAACAACGTATCAAGAGTGTTTCTTAAAGATATGTTAATCCATGACGCAAATTGAATGGGTTTTCATTACAATACTGCAAGCCATATGATTTTCTCTGTAATCTGCAGTACAACGTGCAATACAGAATATAGTAACATATACCTGGTGACTACTGAAACAGGTACGGACCCATATCTTTTACAAAAATTTTCTTATGAAATTTGTATGGTTTAAAAAACATGACAACTACTTAACCGTTAAAAAATTGAAAAATATCATTGTCGGTTTTACCGGAAATAACACCAATTTTGTAATTTTAAACACCCCCTATATTTTTGCAAACATTTGTATGTTAGTCCATTTTACATATAAATCCCATTTTTCAGTAGGTTGGTAGCATAACCTCATTTTTTTAACATTTTCTTTTCACAAAAAATTTATAACTTTATTAATACCTGTTCAAAATAAATATTTGGTGTCATTTGATAGCAAAAAATCTACTTTTACATGATGCTATGGTACCAAAGGCAAAAAGGCAAAAAAATAAAAACTAATTATGTCCTTGAATAATGTGGCAAAGAAATATTTTTCCCAATAATCTCATCGCATTCAGTTGTCACCCAGTATAAAGCTCGTTAAGCATAACTGTTATGTTTTCCAGTTCCGTTAATTAATTTATCGATTTCGGTGAAAAATTAAGCTATAACTTGAACTGAGTATTATTATTATTATTATTATTATTATTATTATTATTATTATTATTATTATTATCAATAATTTGCTAAAACCCCTTTGTATTGAACGCATGCAAACAAATTGATTTTGTTAATGATTCGATGAGATTTAAATTTTTGTACTACATTGCTATATTTTTCCCAGTAAATAACATAACATATACTTGATATTACCAAATATCAGAACCATAGCCATTTTAAACATTGTATACTATGTTTATTGAGCCTGTTTCAAAATGATTATACAAGATGTGTTGAAAATTTTCTACAGGGTGTTTAAAAGTATTTATACTAGAAGTTTCAAAATGTCTATCTAGAGTCTTTCAAAATCGTTATACATGGTGTTTTAAAACGTTCATACAAGGTGTTTCTAAATTGTTATACAAGGTGCTGATATAGTACGTTTCAAAATCATTATACACAGTGCGTCAAATTTTACATACAGAAGTTTGAAGTTTTTAGATAGGATCTTTGAAATGTATATATAGGATTTTTCAAATAGTTTATACAGGGTTTTTCAAAATTTGTATAATAGGTGTTTTGAAATGTTAATTATTTCAAAATAATTATAGAAAATACAAAATTTATAATAGATGTTCAAAAATAATTCAACCGGGTATTTCAAAATGTGTATGTGGGCTGGTACAAAACTGTTATACCGGGTGTTTTAAAATGTTTATATAGGGCGTTTCAAAGTCGTTATACAGGATGTGCCAAATTTTGCGTACAGGGTGTCCAAATTTTTTATACTATATGTGTCAAAATGTTTATACAGGACTTCTCAGATTGTTTATACAGGGTGTTTCAAACTTTGTATAATAGGTGTTTTAAAGTGTTTATACAAGTTTTTTCAAAATGATTATACAGGGTGTGTCAAATTTTGCAAACAGGGTATTTTAAACTTTTTATACAGAAAGTTTCAAAATGTTTATACAAATCTTCTCAAATTGTTCATTCATACAGAATGTTAAAAACTTTGTACACAAAGGGTGTTTTAAAATGTTTATACGGGATGTGTTAAAAAGGTATACATGGTGTTTAGAAATGTTTATAATGAGTATTTCAAAATGTTTATTTGGGCTATTTCAAAATTGTTATACAGGGCGTTTTAAAGTGTTTATACAGGGCTTTCCAAATTTGTTATATAGAGCGTGTCAAATTTTGCATACATGGTGTTTCCAAGTATTTATATAGGATGTTTTAAATGTTTAAAAATCTTAAACATTTACCAACAAAAAACAAAATAGCCGTCATATTTGACGGGTTATTGCTAGTTATATTATATTATATTAAGTTGACAGAATTAAATTATCTTACATCAAGTGTAATGTCAATGCTATTTTAATAATTGTAAATTATGTCAGGATTTTAAATTTTGTTTAATTTAAATGTTCTAAACATACTAAAATGCACTATTTTTCGTGTTCGTAACGTTTTACTATTTATTTAATATATTTGAATTAAAGAGTTTAGTTAATAAGCTAAAATCATGTTCTAATTTAAAAAAATATTTGTAATAAAATTTTTTAAAAATTTATAATTAAACAAATATAATTTTTAAAGAATCATAATATTTATTGCATAAATGAAGTAGTTTGTATATATAGTGAAGAAATTATATTTTTTTCGTTCCGCTGATAAAGGTTTCTTTATAAAAGAGTAGTTGACAACAGATAAATGTATTGTTCATTGACATAAGATAATAATAATTAATATAAGATTTATTATTACAAAACAATTAAACGGTTTACTAAAAAAAACAATTATAACACGATTTACCAAAAAATTACAGAGCATTTCAATTTTAAATGTCGGTTGTATAGTAGTACAGTAGAGTATATTGGCAGTTTTGATTGAACTTTAAATTAATAATAAAAAGTCGATGACACAACTTTCGTCGGCCATGTTGAGATTGTTGACCTTTATTAACTACTAAGTCAATTATAGTGAATGCATATAATTGCATGTGGCTATTTAAGCAAAAAAAAGATTTTTTTGAACCGTCATCTTTGTAATGTATAAAGTAAAATGATTATAAATGATAATTATACCAGGTTGAGTCATGTTAGCTAAAAAATAAAAATAATCAAGAAACGTAGAATATTGTTTTATTTTTTATAATTATACAATTATTATTATTAATACTATTATAATAATAATAATAATTATTATTATTATTATTGTGGAAAGAAAATATCGTAGATATTTTTATTGTAAGTCAGGTTAGATACAAAATTTTATTTAAGCTATCCGTCCGAATTTCCCCGAATTTGTTCTAGTTTCTAGAGAGAAAACACACACTGTTGTAGTGAATTCTAAATTTTTTTAGTCAAAATATGATCTAGCAAGAACGACCACTATAAATCAACTTTGGTTATATTATTTAAAACACCAAATGATTGTATTTGCAATTTGCAATTGAAGAATGCTCATTTTGCCGTTTGTTTTCACAATGCCAACGAAAAAAAGCGTTGTCTCTAATTATACAACAGTGAACAAAAGAATTGATTGTAGAAACAGTCTTTGTCACTTATCCAAGCAAAGTACAATTTCAAAAATGTTGCTTTTATTTTTATAAATTTATATAAACTTCTAATAATAATAATAATATTACTTAATTAACCTCAAACGCCATTCTTAAAAATATTGGTAATAATTTAATTTATCTAATGAAATTATAGTTCATCTTGTTAATGGACAAAAATCTTTTAAAAATGTTTTTTTTTTGTTCTTGTTATTCTTACTTCGATATTTCAAAGATTGTAACATTGTGTGATATATTTAAGTAAATAAAAAACAAGAAATTATATAAACATTGGCTGGTAGGCTATAAAAGGCAAAATTGCAGCCGCCATTAAACAAATATACTTAATAGTTATTTATGATTCAATTGTGCGTTTTTTTGCAGAAATAGCAAGTTTGAGTGTAAAAAAATCCATTCACACAAAAGTTTATCTACAAAAACTACAAAAAAATATTTTCTGTCATCATTAACATTATTTATCTACAATCATTGCATTATTGACTTGAAAACTTGACTCTAAATTGTGATTTTATCCATTGATATTTTAAAAAGATCTTCTTATTGGTTTACAGCAATGGATAAAGTTAACAAATCTTTTATCCATCGCAACTTCGACCAATCCAAATTAGAAATATTGTGAATTTTATTTCTATAACATTGCCATGTTGACAACAAAAATTGAACAAAGAATTTGTTTATGTTGATGATCGTAGATAAAGTATAGTATTACACTCGCAAGTAAATGTTTTTTATAAAAACCTTCTTTACTTGCTCATATAATAATATACTATTATTATATTTATATTAATCTGATTAAAAACCCCAGATTTAGACAAAAAAATTACGTCACCAAGCACTATATATTACTAAATATAATATCTAATTGCCCAAAAAGAATATTTGACTAAAAAATCGTATATAAGACAAAATTGTGATAATGTGTTCAACCTTGGCTACCACTAGAAACGTTTTTAGAAATTTTATATTAACGAGATTAATTTATCTACTTATTATCCAAACAGTATTATTACTAAAGCAATATATAAATTAAATATACGTTAATTAAATATTTTTTAAAATTTGCAATTCATACTTTTTTAAGAAAAGGCCATATTTCCAGTTAAAAATATGACTATTTGTTTACAACGTTAGAATTTCATACCTATTTAAATAAATATATATAATTATTACATTAGGATATGCAAAGTTAGGTTATGTACTGCTCTGACAAAAAAAAATGTGCAAACTAAAATATAAAATTGACTATTATGCAGGGTGTCCCTAAATTGAGTAGCATAACATGGGTATATTTGTTATTAATAACGATAGCAAGTCGGTTAAATGGGCAAAGATGTGCAGTTTTTTTTGTGCATATTCAGATATACTAAACCAGCAGAGTGATCTTTGTTAACAAATATTCTTCTTCTTCTGTAATTAATTTTTTTTTATAAAAACGCGTTTTTTTATTATCTTCGGAACTAAACAGAATATTAAAAACTTTCAAAGTTAATCTGAATTAGCACAAAATACTCCACACCTTTGCCCATTTAACAACCGACTTGCTATGTTTATTAATAACAAAAATACTCATGCTTATGCTATTCAATTCGGGACAAACTGTATTATACAACATATTGAAATTTTTGAAAATGCAATTTGTAATAGAAAATTTACTAAAAATATGATTTATAGTAGATATAATACTGAAAATGCTATTTAATTTGAATCGCTACTTATGACAGAAATTTTAACAAAATTGATGTAAAAACTCACTTACTTATGAAGAAAAATTAACAAAAATTCTAATTTATAATAACCTATTAAAAAAATGTAGATTATTCAGGAAGTTAAAAATATAAATTTGTAAAAAACAATGTAAACTATTATTATATAACTGTATTTAATAAATACGCGAAAATGTATTTTATATTTTAAAACTAACCAAAAATTAATATTCAGATCAAAACATTTACAAAAAAACTAATATTTTTGTTTTATTTGAGTTTTAACGCAACGTCGCATTGTCCCACAAGGAATTAAAAAAATAATCAATTATGTATATACACTGAGAAAACTGTTTGGTTACAATAGCCTATTCTCATTCGGTATAAGCAAATAGTGAGTATACCATATATTATGTAAATATAACCAAATTATTTATATATTGACAGTAAAATTATATTAAGTAACTAATAAAATATTAAAATGTTAAACAAACAAATTTTTTGTTCAATAAGAAAAATGCATATTACTATTTAAATAATTATGGGGTTGCCCTAATCAAATGAAGTTTACTATAATTTGCCATTTTAATTATACCAACACTGATTTCATTCTTTCAAAACAATTTTAGATAGTATCTACCAAAATATAATCGTTTGACAAATAAATGGCTAAATAATAATTATATGGACAACTTTGGTTCAAAAATATCATTTCATGATTGATGAAATTAGTTTTGTTGCTATAATAGAATATATTTTAATGTACATAAATATATAATTAAAGTTAACGCATAATGATTAAATATTTATACATTATAAAAACCTTAGTAAGATTTTTTAATATACATACAAACAATATGGTGATAGAAGAAATGTGTCCTTGTGAACTATTCCCAAAGATTCTGAGGTATGTATTAACTTTAATACTTTAATACTCTTAGGGCACCTTAGGGCATCTTAGGCCCTTTTTATGCAATTAATTTCTAAATTTAAACATAAGTTCTCTGGTTTTGTAATTTGGTAATAAATATGTACTGATCACATTAATTCTATAATCTCACTTTAGTTATAATTACTATATTCCATAGTCTATTTAATTTTTATTTATAATTGTCACAAAACCTTAGTTATAGTTATCAAATGATGTTTTTCAATATTGAGTGATAGATTCAATATTGAAAAATATATATTTTTTTTAATTATGCCATGTTTTATCATAAGAAGAAAACTTTACCGTAAATCTAACCGCAACTTTACAGTAACAATTCACAATTATAAAAATAAATAAATTTGAAAAGCTCCCTCATTTTGGTAATATTACAGAATACTAGTTTATGCAATTAACTAAAAAAATTATTTACTATTAATATAATGTGGTCAAACACGGCATACTGCTGAAACAAATTGAGTGTTAATTTTGTAGAACTTAATATTTTGTATTTATTTGTATTCGTATTACAATACAGAAGGTTAGATTAAAGAAATTATGAAAAACAAATTATTTTTGCTATAGAAACCAATCCTCTTTTTCAATGTAAAAAATATTGTGAAATACATGTTTGTATATTTTAACAAATAAGTAATTAACCAATATTGGCAAATACAGATTGGTTCTCTACTTTTAAAGCGAAAACAACTTTCATTATCATAAATCATTAACTGACCTCTTTTCTCTAAACCTAGGGTGGTTTAGGTGGTTTTTACTCAATTTCTTCTTTCTCCCAACAACATTTTAACGCAATTTTATAAATTCTATCGCAACATCCTGACACTATACAGTTCAATAGCAAATAAAAACTATAAACAAAACCTCTTCTATTCTTCCATTCTGATAAAACGTCATCAATTTCTTGACTAATTTTTAAAATCTCTCAGAGTTTATTACAAAATATGATAATAAATGTAGAAGAAAGAACAGCAACTGCTTATGACGATATTACTGTGCATGTGTACAGTTACAATTAAAAATAAAATATTCAAATTATCCAAATTGAAATTGTTGAAACACAAAAACAAATCCATTAACTTTAAAATTGATGGAAACTTACACAGACATGTGCAGACCACATAAAAAAATAATTTGTATGTATGAAAACACTTAAAAAAATCTTTACTTTATATTTTTTGAGACTTATCAAACGTTTAAGTAGTTTTTGTGTGCTTTATATACATGAATACATTACGGAATTCAAACTTTAATTCATGTTTATTGAATAGTTATAATATTTATTTATATTTATATTTTGTTCTAGTATTTGAAATGTACTCCATTTTCTTTAGACTTACATAATATGTCAATTAAAGGTCTAATTAAAAATGCTGTTCTTAATTTCAGAGTCCGGCCAACAATCAAAAATAGTTTGTACGTAAACATCACGCAGTGAGACCGTGCACAGAAGAGGAATGTTGCCTTTTTGAGCAAAACGAGATTATGCGGTTTTAAATATCAACTACTAAAGCAGTCGACCGACCAGTTTATACGTGATTTTATTGCTCCGTGTTTTTGTTGACCCAAGTATTTAGTTTTGATACTATATTGTCAATTGTGCTGATCAATTGTACAATGGCATCTTCATTTATTCTTTGCAGAAAGTTCAGGAGATCTTTGACTATAAAATTGAATTATCACTATTTTGTCTCAATTTAATAGTAGGATTTTCTTGCACCAATTTGCAATCCATTAATTAACTTCATTTATTTTCTTGATTTTAGTGTCATCACCTAAATTGATAAGAAATCGTTAATAAATTCTCTTAGGTCTTTTATAAATATGCGTTGATTCCTGTATATTTTACTTAATTAAGATTATTTGCCCAATTTGCATTTATAAATCCAGAAAAAAAATAACTTTTAGAATGTTTTTTTTTTAATTGTGTGAATTTATAATGCATAATAAAGAATTACAAATCGCGTGTAATTGATCAATTAAGTATTTTCAAACTCTGTTTTAATAAAGTTGACCAAATCATTATCGTAATTAATAAACAAATTCTATTTATATTTTCTTTATTATAATTATCAATTATTATTATTATTATTATTATTATTATTATTATTATTATTATTATTAT
>JARJEC010090906.1:0-10025 GCA_030264575.1 Tachinus sp. AB-2021 | reverse complement strand
TAGTGTTATTACAAGTAACGTATTACTTACTTTTTATTCTGCTTGTGCACGTTTACTTAATTAATATAAATTTATAATTTTATTATTATTTACCGGCTTATAATTAGGTATTTCAAAATTTATATATATATATATATATATATATATATATATATATATATTATAGAAAAAAAATAACGAATTGAATAAACATTTTTGTAATATTACCTCATAGAACTGATATATTAGGATTTATTGCAACATTTTTAATTTTATGTTATAAATATAGTTTTAAGATAATTTTCTACAGTAGGTTATTTTTTTTAATAACGATATATTGTAGCAAATTTATAAGAAATATATCTTTTGCTCACTTCAACTTGTGGTAAAAAATCCTAGCAGAAACTAAGATGAAAAAAAATGAAATTGAATATAAAATTATTTTTATCAAAATTTTTGTTTTATTTTGATAACGATTTGATTTATAAAATGTTAATATTTTATAGTATTTTATTCTAAATGGGCTTAATATACCACTCATATGTAGTGTTATGATTTTAATCATTAATATTTTGAATTTTTTATTGCAATTTTGTGATTTTTATAAGCAGTTTAATTAAGATTTATTATGTTTAAGTTTCAAAAATACGTAATAAACGGCCATTTTCGGATTTGCACGATCGGTCGCGTTCTAGTGCATTTTTCACGACATTTCTAAGGAAAGCCATTTCTATAGCTCGATTTTTGTTTGGAATATGTTACTTCAGCTGGAGAATTGCGGTTGGTTTATTGACGAAAACTCTTCGTTTTAAGTATCCTGAAAGGAAAAATCTGATTCTTTTAAATTGGCGATTGCAGGGTTCTGTTAAAGTTTGCGTTTCTGGAAATAATACCACAATGGCTCATTTCGTACGAGTTGTTACCGCATCTTGTTGAAAACGATATATTATATATATTTTGTAATAAAGAAAATGAAAAATGTTTAGAAAAATGTTAAAATCGTGCCAGCTTATGGGCCTTATTACACTTCTTGTAAAAATAAGTAATAATTAATTAATAATGCAATGCATATTCAACAAATAATTATTTCATTATTACTTTTTTGTTGGATATTCATTAATTTTATATTTTTTTGTATTTTTGTTAAAATTTTATTTAAATTTAATCAATTTCATTCATTTTTAAAATGAAATATAATAGCATATTTATAAAGTATGTAATTTGTGACTGACAGAATAACAATTCACGGTTGCTATTGAATGCGCTTCTTCAAAAGAACAAACAATGCTGTTAAAGTATTCTCCAACCATTGTTTAACCAAATTTAGGTTTGAAGTATGCTAAGGTAATTCTAATCATTTAATTTTGAATTTTCAAAAATGACAATCTTGACGGTTAATTAAGAAATTATTAAATTATCCAAGTATAGCATGTAATCATTAAGTTTGGTTTGGTCATCTCAGAAAAGGGTACATCTCTTGCCATATTTAGAATTTAGACGAATATCTCTGGAGTTTTCCAAATTTATGGTCGGAAATGAAACGAATATAATACAGCTCTCTTTTTTTCTGAATTTAAACTAAGAAATTGATCACTTACAATGCCTTATGAAAAATCTTCATTTTAATTAAATTGTTAATCTTTTTATTTATATACGGGTAATTCACTACGATTGTTTTATTTATTTTAGAATTCTATAGCTTTCTATGCTTTATCCGAAATTAATTTGCCAGATTTTAGTAGTGTACCCTTCGGAAAAATGTTGTACATTTTTCTAGTTTTAAAGCCATGTTTAGCTTCAACAAAAATATTTCAAAATACGTAATATATCGAAATTTTTTGTAGAATCTGAAACTATGTTTTATGATTGTTGAAATTGTATGCACGTATCAAATTTGATTGAATGTCTAATTTGTTAATGATGCAATTGTTATGTTTTTTTGTGTCTCACTATAGTATTAACTACTGATCCAGATTATTTCTTATTGAAACCTACTCATTTGTCCAACTATGGTACAATCAAAAGTTTGGATATTTACTCTACCCATATTTATATAATTTTAATCACGAAAGAAATGTTTAATATTTTTTTTATAATACAATTGTCGAGCGTACAGTTGGGTCATTAAGGAATTAACTACTTGTGTATATTATTTATTTTTTAAACTTAGTTATTGAGTAATCAAAACATAGAACCTACTTGAGACATTCATCAAACTCTAACCTAATAGAAATTAAAACCTAATCTCTTAAATATGCAATAGTCGGGCATGTTGGTTGGCTCACTATGATATTTATTACACATTATATTTAAATTGTTAAATTTAATTAAAAAAGTCTTTAATGTGGCGTAAAAAAAGATATAAAATAACCAGTGCCTATTTAATTTTTTTGATTTAGACATTTTTAAACCCAAAATTTATATTTTTTACTTTACTTAAAAAATCAATTTAACTAAGTTTGAAAATTTATAATTTGAAAGTGTCATTTTTGAGTCTGGAAATTGGCCGAGCCAGTCGAAGGCGAGCTCCCAAACAAGACGAGTGATTAAATGATTTTGTTCATGTGTGCTAAAACTGCTTTTTATATTTGCCATTAAGAAATTTATAAATTAAATATGTGTTATCATAACTATTATTACCAGTAATCCATTGCCGACCTCAGTGGCGTAGCGGTCGAGAGACTAGCTGTGGTGCTAAAGGTTGTGGCTTTAAATCCCGGGCAAAGCATCGATGTTGGTTATTGTTAGTGTTAAGCTAACTTTGAAATTTATTATTATTTTATTGGTATTGGTTGTAATGGCCTGCATCGACAAATACAATACTCGTTTTTCGTTAAAAAAAGCAACTAATTTATCGAAAAATATGATTAAGGATATTGTTGTAGTTATTGCGTTAAGCATAGAGTATGGTGACCACAATGTTGAAGATTTGTATTTCTTGCTATTCTATGCAAAATATTCAAGCAAAATGTTTTCCCGGTAATTGTATCCAACGAGGCAATGCTTTACAATATTAGGTGTTGCATTTTGTATACTATTTTCACTATTGTTATCACTTTGGCTATCCATAGTTTATTCATTATGTAAACTATCAAATGTGTAACAGGTACTCTGCAAAACGCGAAGACCGTACATTGTGTTCCGAATTCCGTGTTGCAATACAGGAAGTTTAAAATTCACCGTTCAGATTTTTGGTAGATACGTGTTTAGAATATTTTTAAAAATATTAATATTTTTTATAAATGCCATTTTTCAAATTTGAAGTTCAAAATTACTTTAAATCAAGAAAAATGTGTCACATTGAAGCTGAGCATTTAGCAAAGAAGCAATAGTAAATGTGTTGCTTCTTATTAATATCTAGTTTGTTTATTCTATAAAATCTACATTTTATAGATCTTGTGATCATAAAGATGAGGATACTTAGCTTATAATCGTATTGCCAAATTTAAATTAGGTGTTGTTTAGTTTAATAACTTTAACTTTGGTTTTAGATATTTTTTGTGGATAACTAAATCATATTTTATTATAGAAAATTTAAAAAAATTTACATATGAGCGTTTAAAAAAAAACATGAAACTAAAGTTGTTGCGCCTACGGAGCAGAAGTTTTGTCATGATCCGTTTGTCAATTGCAAATTAATATTATCAGTAACGTAACATTAAAAAAATAAAAATCTAAAAATTATTCATTTAATTTTTATCGATCATCATATTAAAGTACTTTTCATTTTTTTTATTTTTCATATATTTAGTTTTTTTTTAATTTTGCTGCATTTCTGCAATCATCAATTTATTAGTTGCTCAACAATTTTTTTTACTCAATTGTTTAAAATTTATTTGCAAGCTTGGCGTTGTGATACTGGTTACATGTAGGGTTGTAATCTTTTTAGAAGAAGGGTGTGTATATATTTTAACATTTTTACATTCACATTTTTTCTACAAATATCCACGTTGTATTATTTTAATTTTATTGATATTTCAATATCTTTCAATATTTGACTAGATTATTTGATATACATTTACCATTTTGTTAAATAAATTCATCATTTGGGCCATTGGTTGTATTTGAACCGTAATTTTTAATATTCCGTATATTAAAAATTAGGGTTAAATAAGCACTTGTTGTATGTTTTACTATAAAAATATTTGTATCTTGACAATAATTGTATGAAATCGAACCATATCAAAATAAATAAATAAAAATAAAAATACAGTAAAACAAACACTTTAATTATGGAATATTAAAATATATGATTTATATGACTATTCCGAGTGCCATTCTACTTACATTTTTAAAATAATACTACATTTTTTATAACTTGTTACGGGTAGTTGCGGTTTGGATTGTCTATTACTTTTTATTTATTAAAATACCTATAGTTCCATAAGCTTCAATCTTGTGATTATTATTTGACATGTGATAAATATAAATATAATAAAAACTATAAAATGCAGGTTTTCTCTTCATATATTAATATTACATGAACAATATTATGGTCTTCAATATTTGAAGAACTTATTTGTTGGAGTTTAGTCATTTTTAGAATACAAATTTATACCGATAATAATATTAAGTTTTATTAGTATTCTATAAATTGTTTATTTCATGATTAAATCTTCTTGTTTCAGCTGCCCATTTGAAGGGCACTAACTGAAAAACACGGGACCAATAAGATAAACCTACCATGGAGCTTTGTCCCAATAAGGTAAGAATATTTTTATGAAAATAATAAAAGTATATTGCATGAATGTTGTGTGTATTATTTATAGTATGTGTTTCTTCACGCAAATTTATTTATTATTATAATTAGCAAATGATGTTATATGTTATGTAAATGTTAATTAATTAACTGATTCAAAATTATCGTTATCGAATCTAGTTTGTTGCGACAATAGTTTACATGCTAGAATAACAATATAGCTATTCAAAACTTTATAAATGGACATAACTATTAATTGGATATTATGTTAGATTTAAATTGAATATAGTTGATTAATTAGAGTAATTAGGTATATAAAATAGTATACTTAAAACACAATACGATGTTAACTTAATACTTAAGTATTTTTGATCAATCGAAATATGCTTGAAATATAGAAATCGACAAGATTTATATTTCTATTCTTATATTCTTTGCGCTTTTAGGATTTAATAAATTTAAATCAATTTTATGTATTTACAAGCAGAACACTTAACGCTTACTTATTTTTATTTTCTATAAGAAAACTATTCGTAAAAACTTTTGCGAAGTTTTAGTTATTAGTCTGAGTTTCGAGCAACATAAATGATTAATTGACCTAGTTGTTACTTTATACTATACATACGCATCTTTTAAAACGATTTTTTATGAATTTTATGACCGTGGATCTGGTCTAAAAAATTAAGATATATAAAAAATTGAAAATTATCAATATTAACTAAAATAAATTTTTCAGATTGTAACATCTTTGCTTTTAGAATAGTGTTTAAAATTTTCTCTAAACACTAATGTATTTTTAACCGGTGCACGCATGAGCATTGTCATCTATGAAAAAAAAAATAACTGCTCCACTAGATATTTCGAAATCCTTATTTAGATCTAAAGAAATTGTGCCCAATATTGACACAATGAATAGAATGAGCCCGCAGCTACAATTTGATCAAATATATTTCTTCGCTCATTTTGGTACACAAAGTAGCCAAAGTGTATATTGCAAAATAATTAAATTTTCTAATTACGTTATGCGGGCCGCGCTTTTGAAACTTGAAGGTTTGCAAAATGAATTTGTATTTTAATAAATTTGCAGTTTTATTTTATGTTGTCAAGTATGGTTCAATATACTTAGAAACGTATGTTACTTATCAAAAATAATAAATTAATAATATATTTCAGAAAGTAAACATAAATCAAATCAGCTTATGCTACGTTTCAACAGTATTGATGTTTAATGAATATTCTGTAAATAAAATGAACGCACAACATGCAATATTTAGTAGAATGTATATAACTTTTTGTCTTCAAATAGTATGCAAACATTTTAAACATAATTAAGCAGACAGAAATAAAATATAAAGAAACAATCAATGTTTATCGTCAAAAACTGTTCATATGTTTTAAACCTTTTCTGCATCATACACACTCAATACAATGTCATTCATAATATACAATTGTTATACTATCATCAATAGTTTGTTTTATTAAAGTGAACGTAGTAGAGCAGATTGTATCTTGTTGAAAACCTGCTGTTGTTTGATCTTATCTTTAGTACTGAAGGAGTGGATGGCTACTCAAACGTAAAAAAGGATTAACGGTAAAGTACTTCAGACTTGCACTCATAATTCAATCATCGTATTATCTGTACCCATTGGCTATATTAAAGCCGCATGTTCGATCATGTATCTGCTTTTGATTAATGCGGCAGTCATACTTCGTAGTACGAAATGCATATTATGCGCTCAAAGCATCTTAGTTTCATTAACATTATTAGTATATAATATATTTAGCATAGATTCAGACATATACTATAAAATATAATTCGAAAAAAATTAAATATGTTTGATATACTTTATTTCAATGTGTCATATTTTTAAATCCCAACTAAATAAAATATTGCTTTTAACTAATTATTTTATTTTAAACTATACTTTTTAGTGTATTTGGTACAAATGCAAAAATGCAAGTTCGTAACTGCTGTGTACTGAGGTATTAACCAGGTTGCGCTATAAAATAATGAAATAAATAAATTCTGACAGATTTTATAAATATTTTTTTAGAAATGCCGTACGGTAATATTACCACACAAGAACTATAAATAATGTCATTTGCAAAATCATATTTACATTTTAAGTTGGCTGTAGTAATGTCAATTTTGCTAGTGGTTGTAGATAAAATATTAAATAGCAATATAGACAATATTAAGTATGTAAATACTTTCAACATGATGGATCAACTGCACACAATGCACAAATTGTATCTAATTGGTATTAATATATCACCTTACACTTAGCTTATCAAGCTATTGGGTCTAAGTTCTGCTATTATTATATTTGTTTTTAAATCACCTATATGCGGTTTTCCTTTGTAAACTTTATCTTTAATATTTCTAGACCTGGGAGCCCATCCAATTAAGAATTTTGTATAATAAAACTTTAAGGTACTTCATCAGTAATTTATGTTTTGAAATTTTCTTACATTTTCTGTAACTTGTTTTGCAAAAATATCAAATCGAGTTTATAGTTTAAATTTTCTTCGTAAAAATATGGTCCGCCTATTTTTGTAAGGTTTGTTAAGTGTCGATTTTATTTTGAATTATTTTCTGTTGAATAGCCCGTTGTTTGTAAATTTTGCAAAGTCAGTAAATAGAATGGATTGAGGAAATTCACCTTTTTGAGTTTTTTCGATAAAACATCTGGCATAATTTGATCTTCTTTCTAAGTCTGTTGGGTACAATGGATTCAAAATTGACGATGTACGGCTTAATACTATTATGTCTTAAATTTTGTTTATCTTGTTCCAGGGTTACATTTGAGTCTAGTCCAATTTCTTGTACAGATCTAGTTGTATTATGCATCTTTGAATTTTGATTAAAAACAGTTATCCATATTCCTTAAATTGTTTTCAAGTTTTGCAAATAATCTTTTATTTGGTTGTTCTGGGTTTTTTATTTTCATGCATATTTGCAGATACAAGTCAGAAACTGCGTTTGCATTACGATTAGAAGTATAGAAACAAAATAACAGGTTATTTTTTTTTACAAATATTTTAATGTCACACTAAACACAAACTATGTTTCATATCAAATAAGCATATTTATACTGTAATAGTTGTTTTTATCGTATATTTTATTTTTTTGTAATTTTTGATAAAAATAAGAAAAATAATAATAAAATCAAGCTATAGTTTTTAAAATAAATTGAAAAATAAAGCATTTTTCTAAGCCCATAGTCAATTAGGGCCAATTAGGGCCAATTAGGAGTGCCATGAATTTACTATAAATTATTTAAATTCAAAAAGATACAAAATATATTTTTTATTTTTGTTTTAGCACAAAGGATTACGTAGTTATAGTTGTTTAAAAAATCGATTTTTTTTTGTTTTTTTATAATTGAAAAACTTGAAGATTGACGTCAAAAGACAAAAAATGATATCAAGTTCTCTTTGAAATTTTGACCAACTTTACTAATTTAATTGACATTGTATTTTGTTGATAACGACGTGTTTAATGGTAAATGTTTCTTCAATGTTACAAAATATATATTTTGAGAGACAGCTATCTTGTCATGTATCTTCTTACAAGTTCAAATAGATTCTGATTTTAGAATTTTTCTGGTACAAATATAAATGATCTAAGAATTTTGTTTTTATGCTTGACAATAAAATGCGTTATGCATAGAGGTTGTCAATAATGGCATTAGTTCCTGTCATCTGCAAGCACTCCAAACATCTTTAAATATTAGTATAGACCTACTAAACCAAATTATGTTTTTATTAGATACCAATATGATAAACCGTTTTTACCTTGTTTAAGTAAATGTTACTTTTTGTGTCAACTTTAATCAAAATTTCATTTTTGTAGTTCTTAGCTAATATACTGACTTTTATTCTTATAATCTTCCTTAAAAAAAATGAATGTTACTTTATTATTTATAGTCTGGCGTAGCATAGAATATTTGTTTCGTAATAATGACTTTTATACCGATAAAGATCGATGTTAAAATACTCTAGAATGGTGGCTTCACATGTCATTTTAATCAAACTGGAACACTTCAAATAAGTATAAATGCCTAGATTTTCCTGGTAAAAGTCAATTTTTTGTTGTTTATTTATTTATCGTCGGTTTATCTGTCATCTATGGACTAATCACTAATGCCAGAGGTTATCCACATCTGGGAATTTTGCCGCTAATTCAGAACCACAATTATTTAACCTGCACGGAACATCCAGAAAGTTTACCAGATCTACAGTTTTTCTTCTTATCCAAAAGAAGGTGTGCTTGATACGACTTTTCTTAAATTCCAAGTAAAGACTGCTCGGAATCAAACCCAGAGCTCTTGGCAAACATTAACCACTGCGCAACTTTGGGCGGCTCAACAAAATAATAAACAACTTCATTGTTAAGTAGGCAAAATTCACACTTGCCTAGTATCATTAAATTTAGAAATAGTTTTTGCAGCCTTTGCATGCAATTCGTATATAATTTAGCTTTATTGAATCGCTTTATTTGTGGCAATGGTCGCATACTCGCCGTGCTATAAACTTTAGGGTTTATCAATAACACATTTTGTACTTATTAGATAAATAGCTTTTATAGAATTTTGTTGTTTTTGTATAAAATAGTCTTGGGTGATTTTTTTACAGCTTTTTCACAGATTGTTCTGCTTTGTTGCAAGTCTACTTTGCATTATTTTTCTTTGGTCCTGTGTGGGATTCCAAAAGTTACTTGTAGACTAATAAATGTTCCACATGTTCTGTTTTGGATAGGTTTACCATTTTAAGATTTCTTTCTATTCTTTAATTTTTTTTGTGTTCAGACTAGGTGTGCTCTGTTGATTGCGGAAACTTTAAACTTTCAAGCTAATAGCAGTTTGCATTATTTATACAATACAATTCTAGTTACAGAGGTAATTTGTATATTGAATATAAAAATTACATTTTTGAATCTTTTGGAACATTTGAAAACTGGAAACTATTTCAAAAACTCCATATATTTTGAAGACTTTCACAAAATGTTGAAAGAGCTCTAGAAATAAAACAACAAAATAGATTAAGTCAACTTTTAGATTTAAAGATACTTTATGAATTTTTGATTAGAAAATTTGTATTTATAGATTGAGCAAAAAGATTACATAATTGATATTTGGATTCCTTATTTTTAGTGACCCACGTGGTCACTAAAAATTAGGAATCCAGTCATCACGGCTTAATAGACTACTAATTATGCAAAATAGTAGTATCTCAAACCATAGTTTTTCATAAGCGGAAGAAATAAAATATAATTATGTATTGCAAATATTATATATGAAATATACTTGCGCTATACATATTATAAAAATCGTGTTTTAGTTTT
>JARJEC010090892.1:0-24110 GCA_030264575.1 Tachinus sp. AB-2021 | reverse complement strand
GCCAAGGTGAGCAGGCCTTTTACATTAAGATACTAATAAATTAATTATTCATCATGTTAAAATAACGATGATTACAATGAATAGTAAATATCTTTGAGCTATTTTATTTTCAAATTGTTATCCAGTGATTGGCCTTTGGGTAGCTCTTCTGGTTCCTTACACTTTTCACAAGTTTATACTAATTTACAATAATAATCTGGATAAATTTAATGCATCCATAAAACTTTTCGAATGTAAACAGTTTTAATAAAGTGCTTTAAAAAGGGGTTTAAGTGAAATTAAATTGTAACAATTCAAACTTAATAGCGTGTATCGCCTCCGCTAGCTCTCATCGTAAAGAATATTTTCTCATTGTCAAGAACGACATGCCGCTCCTAAAGTTAATACATATAATGCAATTTGTATTATTATATTTATTCAACACTTTAATATTTATATGCATCTTAATGTAAAACGAAACTAATCAACCCTATTGTTTAAACCTTGCTTGCACTTGTAAACTATTATTCTATTGGAAATTAAAACTTTTATAATATAGCAAAATGAAAGAATTTTGGGGAATTATCATGGATCATGTTTTTTTACAATCTTTATTTCCACATTTAAGTTTTACAATTTCTGTAGTATGAGCTACTAATCTAAATTATTTATTTTTATAGCCTACCCACCTACCCAGCTCTATATTAATCAAGAAATTTTAGATAAAACCTTTATGATTAAATTTACACAATAAAAAAATTACTATTAAACACAACCGAGATGTTTCGGTTGGGTTTAATAGTCATTTTTATTGCAAAATAGCTGGCTGGTTGGATTGGTCGCTGTATAAACACGGTCCGGATTTTTATTTTTGTAACCCACCCATTCGCTTAGCTATTTATTAATCAAGTAATTTTATATTAATCTTCTTTTGCGACTAAATTAATTTTTATAAACGTCTCTGGTTCTTTGATTGCAAAATAGCTGAATGGGCTGGCGGGTCACTGTTGTATAAATTATTGGTCCAGATTATTACATTTGTAACCCACCTACCCGCCCAGCTATTTATTTATCAAGAAATTGCATATTATTTCCCTGTTTTAGTTATTTTTAGATTAGCTACTATGAGCTATTTGTTGTTCTAGTAGCTTCATTGTTGTATTGCCATCTCTCAGGGAGTGTTGATTACTCTAGAACTGTTTCGAGAATTCCTCTGAGACTATGTTTATAATCACGCTTTCTTGTATTTCATTTTTATAAGCTTTTTATCAATTCCTCTACTGTTAATTCTTTCTTTCCGTCCGTATCTGCTTTGGTTCACGTTATTTCCTCATGTTTCTGGAATAGACCTTTATTCTAATCTTCTTGTTCAGTTTCAGTGTTTTTCGAGGTCTTAATGCTTTTTTAAATCTAATACCAAATTCTTAGTCTTGATGTTGTTGGTCATTATGTTCTTTATATCTAGCTCTTGACAAAACTTTTTTTGCTTCTGCGTCCTTAGTAGTTTATTATTACTTGCGTGGGCCATTTTGTTGTAACGGTCATGTCCATACTTATTCTTTTTTCTTCCTCTTCAAAATTTAAAACCAAGTCCTGTTATCTTATTACCAACGTCCATCTTTTAGGTTTGTCTGAGTGAGATTATCACCTTAGGGTCTTTGGTGTCTACTTCATTTAGAAATTCTGTTGTTGATTCTATCCACATGGTTTGTCCATTGTTGTTTTTGTTATTTGGCCCATCTAGTTCTTTTATGATAGCGCCGGTTAATATAATTTTATCACGCATGGTTATTCCTATTATTCTTTATTGATCCTTTTGTTTTTAATATTTCTGCACCAAAATAGAGCCAGTGGAATTGCGCTTCTTTTGGTACCAAATGGGTATTTTTTCTAAAGCATTTTGACTTTGCAATATATGTAACTTTTACTTTGTTTGTATCGATAAAGCCGAGCATGTGGTAACTCTATAGGATCGAATTGTTGAATCCACGCTTGTATCCGTAGCGTTTATATCACATTTAATTCAAACAGGATCCCAGCGGCTGGATCCGGATTGAATTAAATTAAGAAAAGAGACAGATGTATTAAATCTATCTCTGTTAGCTTGCCATTTTTGCCAAAAACTTAGCTAACTTCAGCCTTATTTATGAAATGAGTCATTTGTTTGTATCGTAAAATGTTGATCTAGATCATGCGGTATAGACTGGAGTGGGCGCTGTGGTCCCGTGAAACCTTTAGTTGGGGAAACGGTTGAATGCGGCGCTAGTGCTGCAACAGAAAAATTCAAAAATTCAACACAGATTTAAATTTGGCGCTGCAATGTTGCCACGCCAAGCTCACTCCTGTTGGCGATACTAGTTATAACCGTTTCTTGAACTAAAACTGGATCTGGATTGATTTCCATCCTATCAAAACCAATCCAAATCGATCAATTTACTGGATTGACCTTGACGTTTGCATCCGTTCGTAATTTTTTGCATGTATATATCGGAATTTTCGATAGGATCCAATCAATCCGAGCGGATGCAAATTCTAAATTGTAGTTTTGAATTTATTAATATAGTCTTTTAAACATACAGGGTGAACTACATAAAGCATTACTAATTTTTGTCTAAAAAACTAAGCATTTTAGAAAAAAAAAATGAACGAAAGTTACTTGATTTATTGGGAAACATCCGATCCTAATAAATTTTCTTCACTTGCCCCTGGAGGAGGTGGGGGAGTGAGGCAACGTTCAACGTCTTAAATAGAAACCCGCATTTTTATTATATAGTTGGATTCGGAAAAAATACATGACTTTTATATTTAACAGTTTTCTTTTCTCGTAATAGATGGCGCTGTAATCGACAAGAACGCTTTATGTGGTCCACCCTGTATATGAAATAAAACAATTTACTATGTTTTTTATCACTAATACATACACCCTGTATATCTTGTTCAACTCCTTGTTTCACTGGTGTTTGTCTATTTTATTGTTATGCCTGTTCTGCCCATTGCAAGTTTATTTTTAAGTGAAATTTTGTAGCTCTCGTTGCTCACCATAGTCGTGAAGGTGTTTCGAGAAGCAATGTGAATATAAAATAAAATCAAATACAATTAAAAATAGTATATTTTTAATACATAACAGAAAAAATAAAAATACAATTATACATTTTACAGACATTTTGTTGAATATTTCCATTATCAGAAGGTAACAGGTAGACTAATTAATAATGAAACATTTATACAATTTATTTAAAAAAAAGCCAATCAATATAATATACATCGTATCAAATTTCAAAGAGCTATTTAATTACAAACATTTTTCAGGGAATTAATTAAAAACAATAGTTCTCAATAAATAAAATATAACAGCCAAAGTTAAATGTTGTCGTACAAAGAATAAAAAGAAAATAAAACAAATTGTATAATAATAATAATAATAATAATAATAATGAATATATGCAAGATTAAAATTAATTTTTTTTGTTGTCGTAAAGGAAGAAGGAGGGAAGGGTTCGGTTGGTTTTTAATGAAATTAATTAAGAATATGTCACGTCATTTTTTTTCATAAGAACAATGTCCTTGACATTTAAATGAGCAACTTTTTCCTTGTGCTTTGGGGGAATAGATTGTTGACAGAATCGCTTAAAAGCTTCAAGTTCCCTTTCATCAGCATCAAGGCCATCCGCATCTGCTTCATCCTTCGGAGTAAATACACTTTCTAAAAAATCAATAGTGTGTATGAATTTTTTTAAAAAAGTATAAATTCGATTAGTCATTCATTTCGAGTTGCACACCATTGGTATCGCAGAAACTGTTAGAAGAAATGAAACAAACGGCTGCCATTAATATGTCTCAGGAATAATTCTTATCGTCAATAATTACAGGATCACATTTAATAAGGGAACAATCAACATCTATCAAATAATAATTGGATTAAGTGCTTTTACATTGAGTTTTGTCAGTGCTGGAAGCGAGCCGGGAGCTGGAAGGTTGTACAGTTTATAAAAAGGATCGTGCGCACTTCCAGCACTGAGGTTTTTTTTGAGTGGCAAGCTTTCTAACACAGATACCAACGGTGTGCATCCCTTTTTGTACACACCCTGTGTATGGGAAGTCAATGTAAAAATCAAAAATAAACGTAAAGGAATATTAAGTACATAGCAACAAAACTTTGGTTGAAATTGATAACGAAATCTGTCTACATACAGTTTTACTTACCAAATGGCCAGTCGTCGTTATTTAAATTAAATTGTCCCCTGCCCGCGCATGTTATCGAGACGTTTGCCATTTGTTTACTGAGATCCTGCTCAATCGGCGCTTGTCTATTAACTTTAGTAATTTGAATTCCAGGCAGTCCCCAAAAAAAAGTATTGTTGATATCTCCATTATCGTCGATGAAGTCCGTTATGGAATTACCTGTTTGCGAGGTGGATTGGGCAGGTCGTGGGCTGGGCGGGCGTATAATTTTCCGTTCGTCTGATAACGTCGATTCTGGGACTGCTGGTTCGAAATTCGGATTTGACATAACTGGCGATAAAAATTCAGGAGATTCATTTTCCAAAACATTATGTCTGGGTCGTCTTATAGTTACCATACCGTTAGCACCTCGAGATATTGTCGCTTGTTCGTTCATATTGATTACATGCGGACGAAGGGGGTTCTGCGGGGCCGCGTTATTCTGCAGCTTGTGGAATATTGGATTTTTGAGCGTCACCATTGCCGGCTCCTGTTGCTTCGATTTACTCAATACAGGCTGCGTGTTTTCCTGGTGGTTCCCCTGGGCGGATTTTTTCTTTTTCTTATTTTTCTTACCACCGGCTGATTGCTGGATCAATTTTTCCGTATCCACGACAATAACCCCCGATTTATTAATCGGAACATTCGGATAATCGGAATTCGAAGCAGCACTTGATTTCTTATTCGTTAATGGTCCGTTCACTTTGGTTATTGTTATACCGGGCGGCAATTTTAATGAAGGAATATCTATTATATCTTTACTTTTCGGTTTTTCCACCTTTTTAACTTCTTTTGGCGGAGGCGGCGGAGTCGGTTGTTTCGCCTTTTTATCCTTTCTCTTATTCATATCTTTATTTTCAAGCTCCTTTCTGAAGCTTTTGTCGACGGATAGAGTCACCTTCAGTTCGTTCGTTGTTACGTTTTCCAATTTTTTATTTTTCTTTTTACTCGTCTTCGTTTCGGCTTTTTGATTTGTTTCTTTATTGGCCGAATTCGACACGTTATTATGACCGTTTACTAATGTGTATAATAATTTATCCTGGTCGGGCGTCGAACCTTTCAGCGTTATTGTGACCGTCGGCGGACAATTGTTGTTTTCGACGATTCGTTTTATCGTAACCATCGCCGGAATTGTTTCTTCCAATGATTCAGGTACAGATTCTTCTTGAGTGAAGCCGTTTTTATTTTTCTTATTCTTTTTCTTTGATTTCGATTCTGCAACGATTAGTAATATTATCACAAAAACAAAAAAAATGTTTTGGATTGTTCGGCCAACGAAAAAAATCGTTAGCAAGGAAACATCAGGCAATGTGAGTGTGCATGGAGGGGCGTCTCTACGTGGCAACCCGATTTAAAAGGTAGCGTCCGTTGATGCATGAATTTCTTCCGATCCCTAGGCTTTGCTTACATCTCCTTCGTGCTGTGTAAAGCTTTTCCAGGTGTATTAATGTATTAAATTTTCACACACGTGCCCGATTGTTTTCTTATAAAATTCTTTACGATAAAAAGTAGGGCGAGCCATTACAGTCAATAATTTTAATATTCAAAAATGTCCCGCACACTTGTTTGATAGGTAGGTACTATAGTCATTAATATTGGATGAATTATTTAGAAAATTATAAACAAATTAAACAAGAATTTTGTGTGTATTGGAGGTGTTTTGTTGGACGGATTTATTGGAAAAATTTAAAAACATTTTTGCCAACACCTATTCCTTTAACATCTTTGAGTCACTAATAAATGTTGTCTACTTTGTGATGCGTTATCGGTCTCCGGAGACCAATGAAACCATAAACACAGGCCACGTAAGGAAAATATTCTTGCTCACGGAATGAATGTCTCCCACCGGTCTTTCTTGTATGAATTCAGGGCAGCTTACACGTGACTTTCTATGACCACTCGTTGCTGAGATGTACTCCCCCGGAGTAAAAAAAAGGCTTTTGCAAAAATGCAATAACTCCGAACAGTGACGCATCTGACTGCAGAAAACGTCGTTGAAAGCTTCTCAATGACTTTCTTTTGCACACTATAATCAAAACTATTGGTGAAAAACGGAGCAACCGTCAATTTTTTTAAAATTAAAACATGATGTAAGATGCATGGATATTAGTGTCAAAACTATTGGGTTGGTAATTGTAGGACCCGGATGTTACCTGCTTGTGCTTGCATCAAAGCTTGATGTTGTTGTTGTTGTCTATGTTTTTTGGCGGCTTTTTTCAGTGCAGCAGCTTTGGCAAGCATTTCAGCCTTTAAACGTTCCTCCTCTTTCCGTTTCTCTTTCCTAATGCGTTCCTCCTCCGCCCTGCGCTTTGCCGCCTCCTCTTCCTCTTTTATACGCCTCGCCTCTTCCTACAACATTTATTCAATTAGGAATAATTTTAAAAATGCGTCAAAACAAAATTGAACCGAAACCCGATAATTTTTGTCAGAATAAAAATCGGTTTATTTCTGTCGATGTTCGAACAGACTCCGCCTCAGTTGTTTTTTGTGATAAGTTAAATAACAATTCGGAGCTGAACCGAAAATTTTTCCTGGAACAAAAAGACCAAACCCATATAATTTTTTTCATAAAGGTTAATTTTTTCTTAAAGTGTCCTTAATAAAATATCGCCAAATGCTATGAAAAGCTAAAAAACATCGCAAATTGTTTTGTAAATATTTAAATTAACATGCAACACGTTCACTGCCCATTACACACAAGTGTGTGTAATTGGGAAATGGAACCAAATTCCTCAATACACACACGAGCGAGTGCTTAATTGGGAAGACATGTGAGGCATTAAAAGTGTTAATAATAATTTCCACCAATATTAATCGCTCACGCTAGTACCAAGCATAACAAATATTATTTTGTTGTAGTCAAATATAATTCGCCGTTAACCTATACAAGACAGGAGCTGTATATCAAACTTCAGCCTTAGTTGTTTGTCGGATGGTGCGCAATGATGATTACCTACCCATAAAATAATTCGCATACCAGTACGACATCACAAATCGGTTAGTTAATTATCTGGCAATTGAACCAGGATAAAGGATTAATATTGCCTAAAATCAGTGTCCGTCCTGAATAGTTTAATAAAGTTTATATTAGCTTGCTCTAGTTTATTAAAATATTTAAAATTTCGTCGAGTGAAAATGCTTAACTCAAAATATAAACGATTGCTCATATAAGAAAAAGGTCATGCGGGAATGTCATAATTTGTCGTTATTTGCCAAAAACTACCGCTTGCAATTAGTTTCGTAGAGATGAATAATTACTTTCCGTTTGTTAATCAAAGTTACAAACCAAGCGATAAATTCTGTAAGTTTTTGAAGTAAATGCAATACTTTACAGATGGTAGCAATGGTAAATTAAGATCAACAACATTTTATTTATCAAACAAATTAATTAATTGAAGTTAAATTATATGTAAATAATATAAATTTTTGCATTATCCCTTTCGCTGCGGGAATCGTATAAGTTCGTAACAAATGCAGGAACCGGAAAAATACACTTGAGGAGAGCGAGTTCCTTTGCGATAAATTTATAAATATTATATACGCTCGTATATAGTATAATATATCAGATATATTGCGAGATCTGTGTATGTTGGGCATGGGTAGCAACTATTGAAAACCGCATCGAAATGGTTAAAATGACAACTAACCTTTTTTTGTTTCTGCCGAGCCTTTTTCGCAGCTTTCTTAACCGCAACAACGTCCTCATCTTTCCCTTCAATAAATTCAATAAGTCTATCGATATCGTCTAATATTGGCCCCGCATCATCACCACTTACATTAACCGGTTTGTTCTCCTTATCTTTATTAATGGTAGCGTTATTTTTCACTTTATTTTCTGGTAGATTTTTTGCACTACTTCGTCTGGCAGTAACGTGATTGCACGGTTGTTTCGGAATGCACAGATCGATTCCAGCCTTTTTAATCATCATCGAAATCGGCCGACCCTCGTTCGTTAAATGCAAATCTTTAAATGGTTTAAACATTTGCTCGTTTACGGGTTCCGGCGACGACGATGAAGTCCGATCGGAATCATTCTCGCCTAGTTTTTTATTGGTACGTAAACTTTCTTTCCTTTGGTAGAGTCGGATGCGTAACCTATCCCTTGTCTCGTTTGATGCTCTCTAAAAACAATAAGTGTTGAATTTCTTATCATTGATTGTGTTGATATTTTGGGGGCAAAGAATAGTCTTATCACTGTTGATTGTTATGACAGAACCCATCATCCATTCCAACATTATTGTTAATCAAAATATCTTAGAAAATAAATTTTAATTCAATATTGACAAAAGTTGCTAAGAGGTCCAGCTTCAACATATGAAAACAGGATTGGAATGCTACAAATTCATTGATAAGATTATATTGTCATTTGTTTAGCATTTTTTTGATCAATCAGGCTTTTATTTATCTCATTTGTTTTGATGCGATTTTATATTGTTATATTTTCCTTACATTGACGCGTGGGACCCCTTTAGGGGCACCCATTAGAGGTGGTGCGCCCCCAACTGATAAATTTGGACATAGCGGCACATCACACAAGCTCATTATCACCAATGGCTGTTTAAAAATAAAGCCTTTCAAATCACAAATCTTATACCTAAGGACTATATTTTATGTTTGCTGTCATTGTTTATAACCTCAAAACCGAGGCTGTCAGAAAAACGCATCTAGTTCTAGCTTCATGGCACCCACTCCAATTTCAAAATGGATGCTATTGCATTTGTTTCGACAATTTTTGGAGTCCAATATACAATCATTTTACATATAAATATTTACTATTTTTATTGTTTTTTACTAAATTACAAATAAAAACTGTTTAAATTGCATTTAGCAGTACATTTTAAACACTACCAGTGGCGGCTCGCTTACTCCCCTTACGAAATCAAAATGTGTATATTGGGTTGCATACACAATTGCAAATGATTCAAAATTACCGCATTTTTACATTAAAAATACGGTTTACAGTCCGAAGCACAAACCATACTAAAAAAGTACATACACAAATACGAGTTATGGTTGTAGGCAACACAATACGGTATCTTTAAAACACTATGCGCGCTTTATTATTTTTTTAAAGTTGGCAACCATAGTTGCAAACGTTACAGATTTGATAATTGACTTCTGTCATTTGGTTATATCAATTTTTGTTATGCTGAAATATTTAAATTATAGATTGTAAAAGTGAAAGCGATTGTGAAAATAGTATACAAAATTCTCCGCCCCATATCTTAAAGTAAGCGAGCATTGCCTTGTTGCATATTTTACAGAACAATACGAAAATCAACACAAAGTTTTTTTGATTTTGTGTATTGAAAATAAAGAAGTTATTGGAAAACATTTTGCTTGCATATTTTGCATTAATTCGACATAATTGTTATACTACTCTATGCTAAAAGCGATAATAGCCATAAAAATAACATACACATTAATATGTTTAGCAAAATGATTAGCTTTCTAACATCTAGAACAAAAATATGTAATAATAATTATAACAAAAGTTCTACAATTTATCGTGCGAAAGTGGAAAAAATCATGTTTAGTATTTGTGAGCAAAGTTGTTTAATCACTCGTCTGGTTGTGGGGCTCTTCTTCGGCCCTAACCTAACCTAACCTAATCCAATTTCCTAATAATACTGAGATTAAATAGGCATTATTGTGTTTTTAATCAACTTCTTTGATTGTTGGTCCGGCACTTCTGACATTTTTGTTGCACTAGCACCGGGAGCAGCACTATCTGAAAACCTGACATAACTCTTAGAGCAACTCCGACTCCTTGATACAATTTACTGATGATGGGATTGTACAAATTCTCCAGTTTTTAGCTTATGTTTGTATTCTTCATTTTTTCTCAATTGATTGGCATCCAATCATGCGAGACGTTGCATTTCTTTATGACGGTATTTTTGTCAGTGATCTTGTCCTTGATTTTTTCGTCCTCCATGATATTCTATGTTGAAACCATGGCATTCTTTTGTTTTATCATATAAATATTAATATGTCCAGCTAGCAGTCACGTCATATTTACGTTATTTTTTGGTGATATTCATTAATATCATCGTCATATAACCAATAGATGACGTCGAATAGATGTCATTTATAGTGGAACAACTGACGTCTTATTTTTGACGTTATAATGACGTATTTTTGTGTAATTTTTAAAACGTCATATTAACGTACGTTTTACGTCAAACTACGCAGTGCAACACGCTCTCTATTGGCTTCTGTCGTTACTATCTTCTGCATACGTCACCTGACAATCACAATCCACACGTTTTTACCAAAAGCCAAATTCAGAGAGGTTGATTTTTGGTGGGCTTGGCGTTGTATTTAAAGATGGTGATAATAGCAATTTTGCTATTGTTAGCAGTAGTTAGCAGTAGTTAGCCGAAAAACTAAGTTTTGCTAAGCTTGGAAGAGATAACTTCGGATATTCTTAGTGGAATTAGTTAAAACGAAAAGATGACAGCCTGGATATTTATTATGATGCAGCTAAATAAGTCACAACACTGTAAAATGTTAAGGTTATCTAATGAAGTGTTTATAATTAATGGTGATTAATTGTACACTTTGATTTGTGAAAATTTTGTTAAAAATTTATCAAAAAGATACCAGCACGACTATTTTCGTCAATAACTGGTTTCTACCTGACCTTTTTAGTCCTTGACACATTTTAGTCATTTTGTCGTCATATTTACGTTATGTTTTTGGTCATAATGACGTAAACTATGACCAAAAATATGACGTAAATATGACGCGTCTTTGCTGGTTGGGTCCTAGTCAGTGGAGTGAGTTCAGGAATCTTAATTTTTTGTTTTTTTTAATTCTATAAATAAAAGTGGCTTCTCTGGTGTTAAATTTTGTAACTGCTAAAATGGTGAAAAAAAAAACTCACGTGATCAATGTTAGTCAGTGACAATTAAATTATTTTACTTGGTCATTCTATTCTATATAAATCAAAACCAATTGCAATTTATAACAAAAAAATTATTAAAACAAGTGGGTCTACAATTTTTTTTACGTCAGTTACTTTAGATTTTTTAGAAATAGTTAAAGAATTTGATTAGCTGCTTTTAGATTGGTTTTTAATCATACTGGCTTTTGAAATTGAGTTTTCCTGGCTTTGAAATACATGTTGTGATTTGAAACTGCTTTTTTTGGTGACCAACAACAACATCATCAAAGTTTTTTTTCCAAATTACGAGCTAAAAATCAGTTTTAACTATTCTGGGATTGGAAAGAGTACTTGTAAATTGAATTTTGACCTATAAATCTGCCACTTTTGATCAGCAACTATAAAACAGTTGAAGTATTTGTGTAGACTAATACCCACAAATTATTTTCAGATGTTTTGCTAACTATTTTTGCCTTTGGAATAAAATCTTCATTGCTTTAAATTGAATTTAGAGTTTCAAAACTGCTATATTAGGCCACCACCTTAAAATAGTTTTTGTGCAGACTACTATCTACAAATTATATTTTATGTTTCCTTACTATTCCTGTACTTACAAAAGTGTCTTTATGTTTATAAGTTGCATTTTGAGCAATTTTTGATGATCAAGTACAAAATAGTTTTGGTTTTAGATTTCTCTCCTTTTTATTGGTTTCTTATTTCTTTTCAAGGGTTTGTACTACTGGCAATAATACTCATTTAGGTTGATTTGCCAAAAAATTAGCTAACTAATTAAGTAACTACGGGTACTCTTGGAAAAAATTTAACATAGTAAAACATTTCGGAAATACTGCAAAAGAAACAAATATTTTTTTTTAGAAATGTGTGCGCTTCTCAAAAATATACTCATATACAAATAATTTGTCTTGAAGTAAAAGTGAATGGTTGTGTGCCCTTGTAAACGATAAAGGAATCTAGACTAACTGTCGCGTTTTCGCGCAACCATAGAAAAGGACGAATTACATGAGAGAGGTCCAGAGTATGCTCACAAACAAAACCAGCGCTGGTCTTTATCTCTGTGCATACTATAGACCTCTTTGTGTTATGCGTCAAATTCTATCATTGTGCGAAAATACCTTCCATAGGCCACGTTAAGTTGGTTGTACTGTACACAAACAGCTCTCCATCTTGACGGTATTGTGAAATACACTTTTACCAAATTAAATACTTATCAGCACATTTTACTAAATTTGTTTGTAAATGTGCCTTGGGTGCTCACCAATGGGAGACGTTTTCAGCATCGATTGTGGTTTAATTGAAGATCATAACTATTTAATGGCACCAATAGAGCTCCTAGGTTTATATCAAAGTATTTACAGGCCTTGCCTGTCCCTTGCTATTATTATTTCTTTCCACTTTTTTTTACTCCCATCATTGGATTTTAAGATGTGCTTCCTCTCCTTATCTTCTCTTTGGTCTAACTCTTCATCTAACTCTTATTGGTCTGATTGTTGTTATTATGTTAATGGTTTTCGTGTTCTTGGAGCTCCGTACGTGCCCAAGACATCTCAGTTGATGTTGTTTAATGTATTGCACTATATTTGGATCCTTAAACAGATCGTTTAGTTTAATATTGGTTCTTCTGCACCAGAGTCCATTTTCTTTACGGCCACCAAAAATTCTTTCAAAAAATTTTCTCTTCCAAATCAGCTGTTTTGCTACTTTCACTGATCATTGACCTAACTTCCATATGTTACTGTTAGTAAGTCTGTTATCTCATTTCCTCCGTATTTGATGAGTTCAATTTTTAATCCATTTTTGCTTGGAGCTTTTCTGTTTTTTATATTTTTTAGTGTTCTGCTTGTTTCTTCCTTTTTTTGGGGGCTTTGTGTTTTCGGCCCTTCATTTTTTTTTGTTATTGAATTGGTAGCTTTTTCTCTCCTAGGTTTAAAAATTGTAGTTTTGCAATTCTAAAAAGTGCTTCTTTTTAACAAAACTATTCTTAGATGTTGCGTCGGAAACATTTTTATATCATATTCAGAATGTTCAAAAAATTTCTTCTAGAACAATGTATATTTTTGTCAGAAATTCTACTAATTGTGTATTTACAATGATCTCAATAAATCAATATTATTTACACCATCTTAATTGTTAATTGCAATGTTCCATCAATAAGCATTTTTGTTCATTTGGTTGCATAATTAATGCGATAATTAAATTTCAATTAATACGAAAATGTTTCTAATACTTTCCAGCTTTTTCACATCTTGAACGTTATAGATTTTACAGAAAATGATTATTATTTTAATCGATGTTCATTTTAAGTTAGAAAGTGTTGTTACAAGACGCCATTTTGTTGTTAAACTGATTTTAGAAGAGAAGATATAATCTAATTATGTTTTTATTATTATTTACTATTCTTAGTTGGGTAAGTGTGCTTGGACCACAGGCCAAAAGTCAAACTTTGAATACAACCACATTTTTTATTAAAAATTTTTAGTACTTTATCACCCATATTGTGAATTATTAAATGTGACAAACAACTCGCTACTCACTGTAAACGATCCGCGACCCATGGCCTCTGACTCGCATCCTACAACCCCGAAACCCAAGACGCGCAACCATCAGACCCATTATCCACGACTCATATTTTGTATATACTGGTTGCTGTTTAAATCTCTTAAATAAATTTTAAGCACCCATGACCCATGACTTGCATCCTGCAGCCACCGAAACCCAAGTCTAGCAACCATCGGAGCCACTATCCTACATCATTGGATCCACTATCCGCTAATTACGACTCACATTTTGCAATTTGCGACCCCCGACACTCCAATACGCGACGTACTAGTTGATGTTTAAATCTCTTAAATGAATTCTACCCATTCATGGCCCACGAGTAGCATCCTAAAGTTCCAAAACCAAAGTTTAGCCATCATCGGATCCACTATCCGCTAATTACGACTCATATTTTGCAGTTTGCGGCCCCCGACACTCCAATACGCGACGTACTAGTTGATGTTTAAATCTCTTAAATGCATTCTACCCACTCATGACCCACGAGTAACATCCTACAACCCTGAGACCCAAGTTTAGCAACCAGCGTACTCTCCACGACTTACGACTCATATTTTGCAATTTGCGACCCCAACTCCAACACGCTACGTACCGATTGCTGTTTAAATCTCTTAAATGGATTCTAATGAAGTAGCTGGCACTAGTTATAATCTTCTCTTCTCTCTTGAATTGGCGTCATAAACTCCCAAAGTGGTTCTAGTTCAAAAACTTGAAATCAAATGTTTGTGAGGTGAGGGTTGGATTGAATTGGATTGATGACAGTGAATGTAATTTTCGTGGAAAAAAGGATGTGGTGGTTAATTTGCTAGTTTAAAATAAATAGAGACAATGTAAAATGGGAAAAGTGATTGAATATATTTACAGTAATTGAATTATTACAATAAAACAATGATATGAGGCGCATGAATGAGAATGTGAAAAGATGTAATATCTTTCATATTTTTGTAAACTGTTAAACAGTGAATTAAAAAATAAATCAATACAGCTTAATTGTATTAACATACTAAGTAAGATAAATAAATGATATACAGGCACAATGTTTCATATAGTTATTAGTATATTAATGCAATCAGGTGCATGGTAAACAAATATTTAAAATATGTACCAACACCTTTTTAAACTTTTGACACATTTATCAAAAAATATATTGTTACACGTACGTGACGACGACAGACGACATCAAAAAGTGTCATAGAAATATTGCTACTGTTCAATATGTAGTAACTAGTAAACACACTTATCTGCTATATTTATATTAATTTAAGTGAAAGGCACTGCTAATAGCATATTGTTAGTAGTATCATTATTTATGTATAATATTTATAGTCTACGATTATAAAATGATTATTTACAATTATAAAGGCACCAAGTATGGATGGATTTTGTTAAAATTTCATCTGAGCAGTCGCAACGGTCCCGCAACAATTGCGGGATTGTTGCTAATAAAAAATTATTAATAGAACAACACACATCTAGCAACTTGACAGTTCGATTAATTAACGATTAATGAAGAGCAAGTGCACATGTTTAAATAACAATGATTGTCCGAATAGAGAACAGATATAATATTCATATACCCTATTAATATGCGCAACAATCACATAATACTAACAGCCGCGCAGTCACGGAATGACTGCACGGCCGTTTTCCAAAATATATTTATTTCAATTCAACAACATTGTTTCGAATTAACCCCAAATAAATGAAATCACAGTAGAATTTAAGGCTTCAATTCACAAATATGAAGGTCCCATTTAACATCTCGCGTTAAATCCGGCCTTTTCTCCCTTCTCTAATAATATTAAGCATCAAACTTATAAAAACAAAGATAAACTTAAAAAATTATTTTGTATAAATTGAGAAATATACAAATGCTATCAATATTATTGCCATTTCGAAAGCGTAATTATCATTGCCAAGAATAAACAGTCTAAAAACAACTAATAATCTATAAACCAAAAAATAGATTGCACAAATCTTACCAAAAAATGGTAAGTAACATAGTATATAAAATATGACAAGTATTAGCTGCCTTGGACGTACGATTATTAGGACTTAAAACAGGTATAAATTGTGTACATATAATAGAAAATGAGCAGATCAGGCACTTTGATATCATTTACAACCATATGAGTACATTGTCAGGCTTGGTAGTCGGAGGGTTTATCAAAGACTGTACATCATCTAATATTACACTAGGGAATTCTTCTCCTAGTTGCAGAGTAGGCACTAAGTCATCTGTTGAGTCGATGTTATCACTGAGAGATGATATGTCTGGGGTGTCCATTGTGTGGCTCTCACTACCAACTTCCATGTTGTCGTCCATATTTGCTAGAAAGTCTTCTGGTGTGTGTGGCATTGAATATGTTGTACCCATACCTAAAAATAAAAAATCCATCAGCAATTTATCTCGATCTATCATTCACAAATATTTAAGTGATGTTCAGCACCATCCACACTGGGGCAGCGCTTTCTTACCAAGCTAACGCAAGCTGCATTGCTTCACAAGTGAAACGTCCAAAGCGCATTATCATACCTTTATTCAACAACATAAAAAATCCATCGTCAATTTATTTATCATTCACAAATATTTAAGTGATGTTAAGCACCGTCCACACTGGGGCAGCGCTTTCTTACCGAGCTAAAGCAAGCTGCATTGCTTTACAAGTGAAACGTCCAAAGCGCATTATCATACCTTTATTCAACAACATAAAAAAATCCATCGGCAATTTATTTATCATTCACATATATTTAAGTGATGTTAAGCACCATCCACACTGGGGCAGCGCTTTCTTACCAAGCTAAAGCAACCTGCATTGCTTCACAAGTGAAACGTCCTTTATTCAACACAACACTGGTTGATTTGACAAAAACCTGAACTTACTATTTTCACACAATTGTGTAAAAAAACCTACTGAATTTTTGATGGTATATCAAGGATTTTTTAATGCATTAATTAAAGTCGGCCTTTTGAGACTAATCACCAATTTTAAATTATGCTATTCGTAAGAACCTATGCTCATTGCTATTTCTTCTTAACTTGAAAAAATCTACCCTCGAAGTAGAGACTGGCCGGATTCTAACCCGGAAGCCCTGGAATAGTCAACACTAACTATTGAGCGGTATCTCAAGTTAATATTTTTATTTTTGTTACATTTTCTAATTTGTTATTTTCGTTTATTTTTGTTCATTTTTCGTATATTGTAAAATTATTGCATTATTTACGTTATTTTTTAATTTGTTCTTTGTTTGTTTAACTATTTTCTATTTTTTTATTCATTATTTTTCTTTCATTAATTTAGTTTTGTTTAATTTGCCGTTTTCGTCTGCTTTTGTAAAATTTTTGTTTTTTATTTTTATTTATTATTTGTTTTGTTTAATTTTTATTTTTTCGTGCATTATTTATTAATTCATTTGTTTAATTCATTATTATCGTTTATTTTTTTTCACGTGATTTGTATAATTTATACTTATTTTTCGTTTAATTTGCTTTTTGTCTGTTTTTGTACAATGTTTGTTTTCTATTTTTATTTATTGTTTGTTTTGTTTTTTTTTATTTCGCCCATTATTTATTAACTATTTTGTTTAATTAGTTTTTTTTTCATATTTTTTCATGTAATTTGTATAATTTCTTTTTACTTTTTGTATAATTTGTTGATTTCGTTTATTTAATTTAAATTAAATTAAATAGTCAGATTTGTTTGTTTTCTGCTGTCTATTTTTGTTATTTATTATTTTTGTTTATTTTGTTTAATTTTAATTTTTTTCGTCCATTATTTTTGTTTTATATTTTTATTTATTGTTTGTTTTGTTTTATTTTTTATTTATTCGCCCATTATTTATTAAATATTTTCTTTAATTCGGTTTTTTTCATATTTTTTCATATAATTTGTATAATTTCTTCTTATTTTTTGTTTAATTTGTTGCTTTCGTTTAGTTAAATTAAATTAAATTAAATAGTCAGATTTATTTGTTTTCTGCTGTCTATTTTTGTTTTTTATTTATTTTTTTTGTTTATTTTCTTTAATTTTTATTTATTGTTGGTTTTGTTTTATTTTTTAATTTTTCGCCCATTATTTATTAATTATTGTGTTTAATTCGTTTTTTTTTCTGCTGTCTATTATTGTTTAATTTAATTTTTTTTGTTTAATTTTAATTTTTTTCGTCATTATTTACTAATTATTTTGTTTAATTCGTTATTTTCGTTTATTTTCTGTTTTTTTGATGTAGCTTGTATAATTTTAATTTTGTTGTTGTTTTTTTTTCTGTTTAATTTGTTGCTTTCTTTTATTTCTTAGAAAATTTTAGCCAGACTTGTTTGTTTTCGATGATTTTTTGATTAATTTTCTTTTTTTGTTGATAACTTTGTTTATTTTTTACTTGTTTTTGTTTGTTTCGCTTAATTCTTGTATGTTTTTCGTTTATTCTTAACGTACTATTCTTGCAGACTGTCCGTACATAAGCTTGTACAAACCACAATGTTTAACATCCTTAGTGAGTACAATTTTTTTGTCTTATTTTCTTGCTATTTGTTATTATTATATTTAAGTTTTAGTTTAATTTGCTTATTTTTGTTCATTTTCATTTATTTTTCGTTTAATTCTCTTTTTTTTCCTCGCAAATATTTTGTCAATTTGTTATTTAATTTTTGTTTCAATCATTATTTTTATTAATTGTTTATTTTCATTTTCTAGTATTTTGTTTAGATTTCGTTAAGTTTGCTCATTTTGTTTGTTTTTTTGTTACAAAAAAACTAAACGAAAAATAAAAGAGAATGAACAAAAAGTTTATTTTCTTTTATTTTTCCTTCAGTTTTTTTGTTTAATTTGTTTATTTTCGTACGTATATTACAATTTTGTTTATTTCTTTGTTTGCTTTGTGTAATTCTTAGTTTTTTAGTTTGTTTGTTTTTTTTTTCTTTATTTCGTTTATTTTCTTCCGTCTTTGGTATATTGGTTTATTTTGTTTAATTTTTTATTTTGTTTACTTTGTTTAATTCTAAATTTTCTGTGTTTTTTGGTTATATTTCATTAATTATTTGTATAATTTTAGTGTACTTTTGTTTTTCGTTTTATTCAATTTTTTCTATAATTTTTTTAAATAAATAAACAAAGAAGAACAAAAACAAAAATCGAACAACTTGTCTCATTTTTGTTCATATTTTCTTTGTTTATTTTGTTTCATTTTTAATTTTCGTTTATTTGTTTATCGGTAATAATTTATTTCTTTTTTTCTCAAATATTTTTTTTTAATTCGTTTAATTCGCCGATCTTAGTTTATTTTTCGATAAATTCGTTTATTTGATTTTTTCCGTCCTGTGATTCTTTTTAATAGATAAAACAAGTTCAAAATGAAGAGAATATTGAATAGTGTTGGCCTTTACTATTTGATATTGCAATTTAATATAATAAAACAACTTTTTATATATCTTCTAATATTTATTAAACAGGACTAGTTTCGACCAATTACCTGGTCATCATCATACGGTGATAGAAACAAATATTGATTCTGTTTGTTTATTTATTACCATTTTTTTTCGGATCATTTTAAATCTTTTTTTTATTCTTCAGCATTGCTTCTTCGTTTAAACGTAATAGATATTTTATTTTCTATTGTTATTTTGTTCAGTTCAGTTTTTATAGCTATTCCTGGTTATTCTTTTATTTTTTATTAACGCTATAATTTTCTCTATTTTTCGCATATAGATTGTTGACCAACAACTGTATAGCACCTACAGTTTCGCTTCAATGTGTTTTTGAAATTGATAATGCTTTTGTCAAGCATTTTTAAATTCAATAGTTTTGAGAAGAAACGATATTTATCTTGAATATGGGTGTTTCTGTGAGCTTACTTTTAATAGAACTTTGAAGATAGATGTCGCCGTCGTCGCGGCAAGTCAAGAAGATCGAAAAAACTTTCTAAAAACTATGGAAGTTACATTGCGTTGCATTTTTTGACAAGACTATAGAACCAAGCTTATTGGAAAAAAGATTAAACCTAAATATCAAATGCTCAATTTGCCCAAAAACTGATTTAGGTGGTGTTGCAGTATGTCTTCGTTTGTGAGTTGGGGAAAATCTAATTATGGATGAAGAGAACTAAACTTTGTCTATAAAAAGTTGATCTGACTTTCATTTGGTAACAATTAGTTGGGATTTAATTTCATTGTCAGAAACCTTGCCAAAGCTTTGGTTATCTTGCAAGAAAGCTTCTAACATACAAAGAGTTTACACTTCAGAAAATGAAGTTTCAAAAGTCTATGTAGTACTGCAAGGTCTATCTATGTATGTACACGTTGTATAGCTAAAAGCTTGTAATAACGAGCTTGGATGATGGCATAATATGGAGTTTGTAAAGTTAGAAAATTTGTAATTAAATAAAAGCTTACCAAGTCCACTGTCGGCAGATTCCTGACGTGAATGATCCGACAAGCTCGGTAAGAATGGATCCATATTTGGCAGTTCACTACTACTACTCCTAACCATCAACTCGTGTTGTCTTCTAATTTCTTGCTGTCTCTGTTTCAGCTTCTCCCGTTCGAGCTGCAGAAGATGGAGACGCAGTTGCTGGGATTTGGCTGGAGATGACTGCGGCGATAGTGCGGTGTGCTGCCAAACCTGCGGAAGCAAGGTACCACCAGGCGATCTCTGCTGTAAGTGTTGCGCTGTAACAAACGACAGTCGGCTTAGTCTTTTAGTATTGGATTAGTAAAAATGAATGCTTTTATTTGCGCACAAAACCAATGAATATTATCAAAATGCTAATAATGTTGTAAACCCTATAATACTTACGTATTCGCGGATCAAACCATGACGTAGTGCGTGTCTGATGGTTGATGAAATACACTTCGCCATCCGCCGTTTGAGATTGCTCCCAGCCGTCTGGTAATGGACCTAAATCTACATCTGAACTTGATTTCGCCCCTAAAACATTAATACACCATCAAAGGCAATAACAAAAACTATCCCCAAGTTACTATTGATATTATTCAAGGTTTTAACATGCATATGCGTAATTTGTGTGCACCATAGCATTCATTGTTCTATCCCATAATACTAAACTAACCACTACCTATATTTTGTCCATATAAACCGAATCATTACCTGTGCATGTTGATGAAGGTGATGGTGTCTGTGAAGGAGTCAGAACCTGGTGTGAGGTCAATAATTGTTCAGCGCTTTGATGTTGCTGAGCACTCGCTTGGGCGGCTAAAGTCTTTCTTGGGTCTTCCCACGTTGTCGTGCGGGTTATATGGCTGAAAAAGAAGACACCATTTAGCATTTTACATAGACAGTATCAAAATTACTGTAATCAATGTACAATAATCAAGCCAGATTTTTAAAAACATGTTTCATCTTATATAATATAAGCAGGATGATGGAAGTTTGATATCTTCAAAATCGGTTACTGCATAGTCTAATTATTTAGAGAGAAAAATTGGTAACTATTCAAAATTATTTTGGAAAGTTACAGCTATTTCAAATAAGATATTATGTTATTAATAAAAAGAGCGAGTCGCTTTCTAAAATTGTATCTTTAAAATTATTAATGATGAAAGCTTGCAATTTTCAAAATTGGTAACTATATAGCATAGTTATATGGAAAAAAATTATTAACAATTCAAAATTATTTTAAGCTAAGTTACAGCAATTTGAATTAGGATGTAATGTTACTACTAAAAAGAAACGAGTCGCTTTCTAAATTCGTATCTTTAAAATTACTGATGATGGAAGCTTGCAATTTTCAAAATTGGTAACTATATAGCATAGTTATACGGAAAAAAATTGTTAACTATTCAAAATTATTTTAAGCTAAGTTGCAGCAATTTGAATTGGGATGTAATGTTACTACTAAAAAGAAACGAGTCGCTTTCTAAATTCGTATCTTTAAAATTCCTGATGATAGAAACTTGAAATTTTCAAAATTGGTAATTAAATAGAATAATTATTTGGAACAAAAATAGTAACCATTTAAAATTATTTTGAGGAGTTACAGCAATTTTAAATAAGATGTATTGGTATTTACTCAAAAAAGCAAGTCGCTTTCTAAAATCGTATCTTTAAAATTACTGATGATGGAAGCTTGCGATTTTCAAAATTGGTAACTATATAGCATAGTTATACGGAAAGAAAATTGTTCACTATTCAAAATTATTTTGAGCTAAATTACACCAATTTGAATTAGGATGTAATGTTACTACTATGTAAAAAACGAGTCCCTTTCTAAATTCGTATCTTTAAAATTCCTGTTGATAGAAACTTGTAATTTTTAGAATCGATAACTATATAGCATAATTATTTGGAAAAAAATTGGTAACCATTTAAAATTGTTTTGAGGAAAATTACAGCAATTTCAAATAAGATGTAATGTTATTACTAAAAAAAGCGAGTCGCTTTCTAAAATCGTATCTTTAAAATTATTGATGATGGAAGCTTGCAATTTTCAAAATTGGTAACTGTATAGCATAATTATTTGAAAAAAAATTGGTAACAATTAAAAATTATTTTGATAAAAGTTACAGCAATTTGTATTAAGATGTTAACATACTAAAAAGACGGCCCTTTTTAATAGATAGAACATTTTGCTTGCAACTAAACCATTTTTGGCCAATTAGTGTTATAGCCCGCACAGAATGACAATTGATAATATTTTGAAAAAAGAAATAATCTATTTTTGTGCAGAAGACGCACAAACATACAATTTTTTCAATTATTGGCCGCTCGTTTTATTTGAACAAAATTAAAATAAAGTTAAAATGAAGATTATGTGCCCTTTCTGGAAATCAAAAAAATAAATAATACCAAATTAACTATCTAAAAAAGGACATTTTCAATTTATTTTGTAATTGAAATAATTGTAAATGATTTTATAGGTATTATAATATTGATTTATTATAACAAATAGTGATTACTAATTATGGCTTTATTAATGGTGATTAAAGTGGGTGTAATGTTGCAAATAGTCGTTAATGCATTAAACACAGACCGCGCGTTTTATTTGTTTTTGTTTTAAAATAGTTTAGCTAGCAACAAAATGAAGTGAACATAATTTTAATCCGATGACTAGTGAACCATTAATGATTCCTTGAAGATGATGGATATTTTAATATTATATTGCTCTATATATAGAGAATGGTTTCGGTTAGTGATTTACGTTGGTTAAATGTGTGGGTCTCACTGTGTATGCAATTTGCGTAATCGCTAAAAACAGTTTTATGGTATGGTATTGTTTGTATTAAGAAAGCACATTACTTATCTCGATAATATTTACGCTATTAACATTTCTAATTAATTGCAAATGCAAAAGTTGAAAAGTTCACATGCAGCCAGGAATTGGGGCTTAGCCAATATAATTATATTTAATATTGTTTAACATAAACCTAGCTAGGAATACAATATTAAATATAGTTATATTAATTATTGCATGAAATAAATGATTATATTAATTAGTGTTGGACAACTTTCACGAACTATTTTGTTAATTTTAATAAGTATTTAATACATTTTAAAGTCAAAGTGAATGGCTATTACTTGCGCTGGTATTAAACATATAAATCAATTATGTTGCGGAATTCACTAAGGTGCACTGATGAGCTTTTACGAAGAGTAATCTTTTGGTACATTTTATTTGTTGATATAACATTTTTGCAAATTTAATTTGTTATCGTATTCGTTTAATTTGTTATTTTTGTTTTATTTTTAATTACCATTAATTTACCAATTATTTAAATTCGTCTATATATTTCATCAGATTCGTATACTTTTGATTATATTCAATTAAAAAAAAAATTTTCATTAATTTTTTCTTTATTTCTTAAAGTTATTTTGCATAATTGTTCATTATTAATATAATTTGTTTATTTTGTTCATTTTTCATTATTTTGATTCGTTTACTTTTCGTCATTTTAATTTTTTTAATAAAACATAATTTAGAAAAACGTAATCAACGCAAAATAAACAAAAATTGAGAAAAAAATAGCAATTTTTGTTCATTTTATAAAATTTCGTTTAATTCGTTTATATTTTTATTTAATTTGCTATTTTCTTTATTTTGATTAATATTATATTATTATCTTTTTTTATCTCTGGTACCCAGCGGGTGGCGAGAGAATATTATATAATTACATTAATTATTAATAAAAGCTAGGAGGTAGATATTTTGATCCCGCCCATTCCGAAATAATTAAAAATTCTAATTTAGTGACAAACTGACACTTATCCATATTGTTAATATAGCAACAAAGTATAACTTATAATAAACGTACGAAACTTGTTCGCTATAAATGGACATTATTGTACATTTTGATGGTGCCCAGGGACGGACCGGCGGCAAATAAATGTAGTGCAGCCTAACGGCCCACATATATGTGAGCCGTTAGGCTGCTATACATTTATTTACAGTATATATACTAAACGGCTATAACGGCCCAATTTGTATACGGAATTTT
>JARJEC010090890.1:0-26021 GCA_030264575.1 Tachinus sp. AB-2021 | reverse complement strand
GTTTTTTTATAAAACTAGAAGAACAAATGATTATATTTGTAGTCGGAATTTAGAATAATCTGGATCAACATTTTGCTATTTTAGCGGCGTTTATTTTATCAATTTACAGTAAATTTTCATAGTTAGAATGAGGGGGTACATGCATTTTCTTGTGGTAAAAACATAAAAATACCGGAAATCCATCTAAATATCTTGTAAAACAAAAAAAAACAAAATGGAGAAAACAATAGGAAAATTGCAATATATCGAGAAACTGTAGCAAATCATAACGAAATATTAAGAAATTAATACAAATTTAAAGTAATATCGAAAAATATTGAGAAAGACATCTGAAATGTTAGAAAACAAGTGAAAATATATTAAAAAATTGAGATTAAAAAAAAAAATATATATATATAATATTGAGAACTGTGTAGAAATTGGCACAAGATGTAGGAAAATATTATTATTACTTATATTACTTAGACATATTACATACTTTGAATTCGACCTCCTGCCAAACCACCATTAAGAAGATTACTCACATTGGCATCTTTGAGTCAATAATTTTACCTTGAAGCAAGTTGGAAGCTGGATTACTCCCCATAGTTTACACTTAATTGGTTACACTACACTATCAGTATTAGTCTGAAATATAAAAATTGAAAAGGACATTAAAAATGAAACATTAGATAAAGCTGTTATTTTATCAATATTTATATCAAAATATGAATTTGAGCTGCATCTAAATAAATTATATCAACCATAAGCAAATCCCTGTTAACAGTACTGTCCGACCTTTGATTGTCCTCAAATAATGTTTTTATATCACTTCATTGCAAATAGAAATATGCTGAGGCTCAAATATCTATCAAAATCATCAGAATACCATTAATATTGAATTGATTTTCCGGTAAACTTTTATTTGTGGCACCGATTTGGAATTGGTCATTTGTAAACAATCAACTATGTCGCAGTTAGATATGTCAACATTGTCATGGCTCATTTTTTGACATTACTCGTATTTAATTTTAATGAAATAATTAATAACCTACTGAATATACAACCAATTTGCATTTGATGCTTATTCGCAATGTATTTCGACGGTTTATCGCTATCAGACATACGCAATTTGATGGGGATATGTGCGATTGCCACGCAGTTGATGCGAAATCCTGCTCTGCATATTTACCAACAAATGTTGGTGCCGCAGCATCAATAGCTATGGAAATGGTTAAAACGTGATGAATTGTAATTAAATTTCATTGGAAAATCATTTAATGATACGTGCAATATATTTGTTGTATATTTGCAATAAATATATTGCACAAATATCACAAATTTATTGCAACAATCAGCTAAGAAAGAATTTTTACTTTTGGTGAATATGTATTATTATTTTTGTTTTTGAAGTGAAAACTTTTATATTGAGGTGTGAGTCCGAAAAAGACTGCGGGTAGAGAGGGACCACTCACCTCAATTTGTTTACATTTTACCTCTCCGCTTTTTCGGAGAGGCAAAATGTAAACAAATTGAGGTGAGTGGTCACTCACTACCCGCAGTGACAAATGGGAATGGGTTTTATTGGGGAAGCGTGCATTCCTTTTATCTATTGGCTTGTGTATCCGTAAAACGTAATGATGAGTGGTAGGGTGGCTGTGCGTAAGTAAAAAAAAAATATGACACTGACGTTGACAGTTATTAATCAGTATAATTGTATGATAAGCAAATTAAAGGTTTTACTTCTAATGTGTGTAGTACTCAAAAATGTTGTAGTATCAGGGCCGAATTTGCAACATTTCCCGGAACCTGGCCCTGCATTTAATCAGCTCTGCGTTTTGGACAATCTGGATTTTCGATACCTCGCTCTTCGAACAGCCATTGACCCACCTTTGAGCGTGCAATTTGTCAATATGCCAACAATATGTGTTTTGGCTGATTTGTTTACTAAACTAGCTTCAAATAATACCACCCAACCAAAATATATCAAATAAATATGTCGCGGGCCGGTTAGAAGTATACTTAACTGCGCAAAATATACTTCTAAGGTCTTATACTCAAATCTATTGGTCTAGTATTTAAAACTATGGTAATTGAGACTGTCACTCATTCTGTGGTGCGATGTTTTTGCAGAAACGTTATAGGTTGAGATAATATAAAATAAATCGGTAACGCAAGAGCTGGGCGGGTGGGTGGGTCCCCATAGTTGTAAACTTAGACCAATAGATTTAACTACGCGGACCCACTCACCAGCCCAGCTATTTCGTTATCCATTCAGTGAATATTATCCCCTCCTATGATGTTCCTGCAAAAATATAGCACCACAGAATGAGTGACAGTTATCACTTATTTAGGTTGGATTAGGATTTATTTAATAAACAATTAATGTTCATCGCTTGCTGCAATAATTGTAAGGCGCAATAGTGGGTGAGTTTCACAGTAATCTATTGGTTTAGTATTAATAACCATGGGGATCCGCCAACCCGCCCAGCTATTGTGCTCCGATTTTTTTCATCTGTAACGACCCCGTGCATCGGTAGAATCATTTAAAGTCCAACTATAAACCGTATTTTAATCACAGCAATGCGCAAAAATTTTTGGGAATTTTGTAAACTCAAAAAAAAATATATAACTTCGTATTTGAGTCGAGGGAATGCCTTAGATCAGCAGTACACAAACTTCAGACCCGATTTTGTGAAACTTCAAAAAGATATTCAGAATAACTTGAGTCAAGGGGGTACCCTGGATCAATGGTGTACAAACTATGAGTTGCAACTATTAGACCCAATTTTGTGAAACTTTAAAAAACTTCCATCTGAGTTTAATCTATGGCACTCGGTTGCCGTATACTAAAAATCCGCAATCATTTATATTTTGTAAAACTCGTTAAAAAGTGCTCAGAAGAACTTCAATTTGAGTCAATTAGGTGCCCTAGATCAATGCTGCACAAACTGTTTGTCGCAACTATCAAACTCAATTTTGCGAAACTTAAAAAAAGTGTTCAGAATAACTTCAATTTGAGTCGAGGGGGTGTCCTAGATCAGTGTTGCACAAACCGTAGGTTGCAACCATCAGACCTAATTTTTTGAAACTCATAAAAAAAATCAGATTAACTTCCATTTTTTGAACTATAGGGGTCCCACCACCCGCCTAGCTATTGTGTTATATATTTATTGTGTATTATATTCACCTGTGACTTTCCTGCAAAAATATCGCACCGCAGAATGAGGACAGTTTTCAGTTATTGAGGTTACAATAGGATTTATTTAAATAACAATTAATATTTATCACTTGCTGCAATATATTCGCAAAATCATCACTGTGGGAATAATATCCAACCATTGGATGACGCAATATTTGGGCGGGTGGGTGGGTCCCCATAGTTATAAATAATGGACAAATTAAATTTGACTATAGGGATCGAACTACCAGCCCAACGGTTGCGTTATTCAATTGTTAGATATTATTCCCACAATTGACCATGTTCTTGCAAATACATTCACACTCATCACCTCTGGTAGGTGTAGTATAGCTGGTTTAAATAACATATTAGTACCCTCACCATGCTCATATTCCATGCATTTGCACTTATTACTCATTCGTATTCATAAAAACCGCGTTAGTACAATTAATCTACCTGTATCTTGTTAAAAAACACGCATGCACTGACAAGAATATAATAAAATAAGAGTAAATTATGATCAAATCTCACGCTAAGTGGAACGAAGCAAATTGGAACAATAGTAGGTCGTGGCGCTTGGGGCCCCCGTTGACTTACGGGCAAAAACCACCATCAGAGGCGATATAAGCAGCGACAAAGCCATATAGCAGTTGATGTGTTTGCTACACTCAGCCCTGCCAACCAGTCGGCTCTTTGGTGCCGAGTGTAAACAGCACAGCATAAGGGCGAAAAAATAATTACCATTTTTACCAAAATATAATTATTTAGTACATTTGATACTATAACAATATGTAATAAATACATAAATTGGTGCAATATTTATTGTGTTAGTTTTTGGCGTCGCGCAGTTTTTGAACCCTGCCCCGCAAAAGCTTGCGCCGGTCCTGTGTAGTAAACTTGGGCGTAAATATTGTGCATAATACTCATGTTGTCATTATTGCAATTTTTTATAAGTTTGTTTTGTATCAATCTTTGTGCAGAATTGTAGCTTGTAATTGACAGCTGTTCATTAATAAGCGTCAATATTATTAATCAATAGAGATATTGAAACATATAAATTTTTATCAATATATGAAATTGACTTCAATATCTACCTCAAGCCATTCTGCACACGTGCAATATATTGATCAATATTACGCTGCATATTCATTCATCAATATCCCTGTGCGATCGCTTCAATAAATATAACTTATTTTTACAAGCATATTAATTTTTTATTTATAACAGGCCGATTTAACTTTATATCGGCAATATTTAATATATTTCAATAAATCTTACCAAATTTCCTAGTCCGCCTGGTCCAGTCCGGCCCAGTCTGCACACTGTTCTGTTGGTTGGTAACATTGAATTCATTCTGGTTTGTTCTACCGGTTCCACCTAATTTATAAATGTGCGCCGGAATAAAGTGAAGTCCAGAATTTTGCCTTTGTGTGCAGAATTTTGTCTCTAGTTTGTATTATTAAATTCATATTATAGCATGTCCAGCATTCAATAATTTAAAAAAAAGCACTTCATTGTTTGGTAAGTGGTAACTATAACTTTTACATAATTTATTATACGAATAACAAATATGTTGAAACCATTAACCTAAAAATCTCATTTGTTTTCATTAAAGAGTTATGATTTTTCAGCCAGCATTTTACGAAAGTAATTAATTTCAACTAGATAATATGAAGTAAGTAGTTACATTTGCTCCATATATTATTAAATATGGGTTGGCTTTAATGTTCTGATTAATAGTAACTACACTACAAATCGTACCTATTCAAGTCGCATGTTTAGTTAGTGATCTTTGTAATTAAAATGCACACATTTATTTTAAATAAAATAGATGTAAATTAAATGATTTCCTAAATTACATTAGACGGGTGTGCAACCTGCGGCAAGCGGATTGCGAACACCTGGTCGTTTAATTTTGCATTAGACTGTTGATTCTCAACCTTTTTCTCATCACGGTCCGCTTATAATTGAAAAATTTGACAGCACACTTACTGATCATGATTGTAGCAATACTTGATAAAAAAATGAAAAGATTGTAATTTCACGGCACACAAGTGGTTGAGAATCACATCAGATGAACTATCTCAAAAATATGAATACAACAAAATTAATATATTAATAAGAAATATTAATAAGTATTTTAGATTTAGGTAACCATTGAATGTACCTGCCTCGTCAAAATAACAATTTATTTCCAAATGTATGTTGGGTTAGTATTAATTTTTATTATTTTTTATTGGTTGGGTTTACTAATTCTATTTTAATTACATTTTTTAATATTGGTTGTTTGTTATTGTTGAATAAACGGTTGACAGGACAGTTGTCAATTTAGCTGCAACCAAGTTTAGCTTGTACGCGGGCACGTAATATTGGTTGAAATTGCTAATCGCTAAATGCCACTTTTACTTACTTTAAAGTCTTTCCAACGTGAAAGCTCAACAGATGCGCAATTAACAAATATTAGTTTTTAAAAAGGAAACTTCAAAATGTTATTTTGTAACCAAAAAGGTCAACGCAATGATGTTGGCTGTAAATATATTTTTGCCGTTTCTTACAATAACACACTTACTTTTAGTTGTTAATTTAACCCTTTTAATACGATTTTTATATTTTTTTATTTTACTAAATATCAACTTTCTCTTTACATCATATAAAGAAATTAAAAAATAGGGAAACTTGCGGGTCTATTAATTAATTATTTTAATAATGAGTATAACAATAAGATTAATTGGGACATATATATGCCAACAGTGCCAATATGGGGCATTAGTGATGACGGCCAAAAGAACCCAAACATTTTTTTTTACATAGAGTTGGGTTGCTTTCTTAATGTAGAAAATAAATATACTGCAAAAATGGGTATGCAAGTCTATGTAAAAAAAATGTTTGTTTGGATTCAGAAAGGTAGGTCCATGATCCTGTGATGACACACTAATGCCCCATATAATGTAGACCAGTTGGACATATAGGTCCAAACAGTGTCAAACAAGTTCCAATAGTATTCTGTTGAGTATAAATATTTTCTAAAATACTTTATTGAACACCCATATTTTTCAAATGGTAATTCTTGGGTACTCTCACAATATCACAGAGAACTGAAATCCTACATTTAGGTATATATCTTGGCGCAATATCGCATGGGACAATATGTTCCTACAATATTGAAAGGGTTAAAGACCTATATCAGAGGTCAGCTACTGATTTTCAGTGATTATGCCAATGGTATTAATAATCATGATATGGTTTTTTTTGGAAACTTTCTATATAAAGTCAGAAATATTTGCTACTTTGGCGAACGAATAATTTGCAGCTATGAAAATGCATGTTAACAAAATGTAGTTTTGATTATAAGTTTAATCATGTCATATAAATGCTTTTGGCCTAATACTAAATTTAGGCAATATTATGTTCTTATATCGCATCAATACAAAGTTTATTTATTTAACACTTTTGCTACGGAATCGAAAAGCGATACTCTTGGTCTGTGCGGAGACTTTGCAATGTGCGGAAAGCGTACTTGTGCGTCCGTATTACTTGTATACATTTCTACTCAATTTACAGGATTTAAAAATATAATAAAAGCCAAGTATGGGAATTAATTAGCGATGTTATAAGCTTTAATATATCGGAGCCTGCCTCTGGTGAAATTGTTGTCCCAATTTCAAAGGTACGTGCGTTCTATATTAGAAGAGGAAAATTAATTATTAAATATATTAAAATATATTATTAAAAATAAATTAGTTCTCTGCTGTGTGAATTAAATTAATTTTTAAATCGACAATTTTAAAAAATAAATAATTTGTTTACCGTTTACAATTTTACGTTTCTTGTTTATGATTCGGCGCAGTAGCAACACGTTCCTGTAACTTTGAATTAGAGATAATAATATCACCAACGGCAGAATCTGACAATGCAAAGCTTATAACATTGCTAATTAGTTCCCGTACTTGGCTTTTATGTTATCCAACCGCCTAACTAATAGAAAACTTAGTTTTGCACGTGAATGTACTTATCTCCCGAACTTCACACAATTGGTTCTCATTTCTCACTCTTTATTTTACTTGTCTATGCCCAAGAGGCCTTACTATCTTGGTTGCACTGCACATTTAAATACCAGGACTGGTAATAATTTTACCTTTTTTGTTAGTTTGTGATTTTTGGGATAATCTCAAATTTCAAATGGTAAATTGTAAATGCGTGGCATGTGATTGCTTTTAATTTTCAGCGAATCAGATACCACATGTGAAACTTGTAACGAATGATAAATTGTTTGTGTGACTTGGATGTTTATGTTGTAGGTTGTAAAATCTCGCCGTGAGTAAATGACCAACATTTGCACACGACATGCAAATAGGCCGAGAAATGTGTGCGTCGGTAGTTAGTAATTCACCCCCTTATTAAATTATTGGGTTAGAATTTTATTTTGTGTATCAAAGTTTTTAAGTACATTTATGGCATCTTTTATGCTTAAATTCAGTTTTAATACATTTACTATCAATATGGCATTATAAGAACTAAGAGAAGCATGCATAAATAACAGATTTAGCTCATTGTGTCCAATGCCTGTCAAACTGCAATTTATTATATCAAATGTTGTATATTCGGTCAATCGAATTCTGTATTTTAATAAACTGTACAACATTTGATATAATAAATTGCATTGTGTCAGACAGGCATAATATAGCGTAACAAAGAATATGTACATATTTGCATATTAACACATTGACTGCCACGTCAAAAATTGCAAATACGTCCTGGGGACATACTAATATTTTAAGCTTTAAAACTAAATCTACTGTGAGTTGTATATAACTCGCACGGCGCCATAGCCAAAGTACATGCGAGTTATATTTATCTCACACGTCAGAGTGTTAAGATGTCTATTAACATTAAATAGGTGGCTTTGAACAATTCTTATCTAAAAATTAAAAACTTTGTGAATGCTACTGCAGCATATTAATACAAAAGATTATTAATAATAACACGTTGAGCGCCGCACTGGAAATGTTAGATTCTTTGTTGTGACGGGATTACTTTTCACGGGTTTTATTAGTAAACTATCTAGAATAATATTCATCGACAATCATTGACAATCAGCCTAGCCCACTCACAACTTTACTTGCCTCTGTTACCACAGAACAGGTTTGTATAGAAAAGTCAATGAATATCATGGCATCAAATCTTACAAATGTCCACCGGTGGTACTCGCGGCGTTCAACGTGTTAAGGAAAGAGATGTACTGGATAGCAACAACAAATAGTTGATCAAAACAGTTTATTTCAATTACAATTTGATGTGACGTTTGCCTTACTTAACGACGTAATTTAGCAAGCAATGCTCTTATTGGATATTTTAAGTTTAAAACATTCTATTTATAATGTCAACCGCTGTAATTAAGATATCCATGGTGAAGAATGGATACTTTCGGCAAGTCGTTTAAGTTAGAGGTATAAAAAAATTGGCCTATTTATTGCATCGGATACAAAAGTTATGTTTAGCTAGTATGGCAAATATGAATTGACATGCGAAAATAATTTATATTATAATACATATAAATAAATTAATAAATACTTTTTTTCAATGGATTATCAAAAAGAGCAAATAATTAAAAAACTGTCAGAAACGTTCGATCCTATTGACTCTTTGCTGGTGCAACCCAGAATTATTTTTTATTAATATTAATATTAATTGATTTATGAAAATGGGTGCTTTGATGTAACTTGCTTTATTATGTTGTTGATTATTAAAAATAACAGATGCGCGACTGCATTAAGATAAATGATATTATTTGTGAAAAAAATTATAATTTTTTAAGAATCAATTATAATATCATTTACAATGTAATAAAAAGTCATAAGGGAGTGACCGTCAAAACTTCAAATGAGAATGTCATTGCACATCTGTTATATATATATATATATATCTCAGTATCAAACGCCGAAATTTGTCAATCCTTTAATGCAGTGTTTTGCAACCTTTTTTATACACGGCACATTTTATGAATGGAAACCTTTGTACGGCACATCTTTTTTTAAAATTTATTTATAAAACATTGATTCGTAGTGCAAAAAAATTATTATTTTTCCATGATTCCGAAAGATAATAAAACTTACAAGTTGTACACCATTAATATTTACAAAAACGCAAGTTGTATTTATTTTGACAAATATTATGTAATATGGTTACCAGCCTCATAGCACACTATTTGGGCTTAAATGAGTAACCAGAACACTCATACCTTGTTTTACGGCTTCGATACGTTCCCTAAAATGTTGACCATAAAAAGTTAAAGTTGTAACACGAATCAATTATTTGATCAATATAACAGTGCCACTTCAAGGAAAAGCTTAAGCTAAACAGACCGCATAATGGAACATTGTGGATTGTAAATTAAGAAATGTTATAATTTAAAAAGGATGTATAAAAATTGGCTGTATAGTCAAGTATAGGTATACTGTAATTGCCAGCTAATAGCAGAACTATTTATTTATAGTGTTTTGATCTCTATTTATCTGGGTTTATATGCGTTCCTGTTCAATCTAACTTGGGCTTATTATGAATGATTGTAGTTACATTATGTTGTAAGTATACCAAATAACAGGGTTTAAAAAGTATTTAAATTGTTCTGCTAGTTGTGGGCAATTCCTGATTTACTAGAAGAATTGACAGATTTCAATGTTAGATACCGATAGATAGGATCCATCTTTGATTAAGATCTCAAAATTATAATTATTCAAGCTGATAGTTTTGTTTTTTATGTGCTTATTAAGAAAATAATTTAGATGAACGTTATTTAAATATTTTTTATCTTTACAGGGGATACTTTATTTATTTTACTACTCCGTATATAAAGGACCCAAGCTGTTACGTAAGTATTTAAAATCATAATTTTGTTATTGAAAATAATTTTCACTGCATCAAAAGTTAATATAATTTTTGATAATATCAAAAGCTAAATACAGGATGTCTACAAATATCTACGATTATGTAATCACTTTTGCTGCCTTTTTAAAATTGTTCATCGAACCATACAATTTTTAACCTTCGGGCAAACAGAGCTAGGTTATATAAAACTTCTAGTTTCATGGTGTCCCGATCACAATTTAAATCTGTTTAACTGGCAGACAACAAAAGAATATATGATTATAATTAAAACTACTAGTCCAATGTTTTTGTTATTATATTAATTATTAAGGTATGATCTATCTACTGCTTTAATTGCTGCGATTTAACAAACCAATCACAAGCTTGCAATTTATTATGTCAATAGAACGCAAGCTTCAGATTGGATCGTTTAATTGCATGCATTTAGTAAGTGATTAAACGCAGTTGATGACCATACCTTAAGGCCGCTGTTTTGATTAATGTCATCTACCTATATACTCGCTCGATTTTATTGTCAAGAAATTTTATAATACAATAATCGGGTGGGCCGCTATAAATAATTAAAGTTACTGAAGGGGTAGTTTTGAAATGTGTTATTTTAATGCAAGTTTTTAGGATAGACGATCTGTTGCTATTTGTGATAATTTAATACTTCAAAATGCTACCGTACTATTATGTAAAATTTAATAGTTGTTGCTAGATGCTTGTGATTGGTGGCAAATTCATACTGAATAATGTGCAATTATTTATTACATTGTTATCAAATTTTATTTATTACCAATATTTTGTTTATAATATGCATATGTTTATAATAAAACAAAACAAGAACCCATAAAATAGATCTATTTTCAACGTTCAAGTAATTTAAATTTTGCGCAAAACTAGGTTGTAATGCTGCATCTGGTTATTCTACACCGAACACATTTTTTACTCCAGGCGCACATGATTTAGTAAAATTGTATAGAATGTATTTTATGACCTATTTTGACGTTTGTGGAATAATCCATGTTTTTCCAAATCAAATTCAATTTAAAATGAAAATTACACATTTGCAATAGCGTTATCTCTACAGTAAAACTTTTTAATGTTGACCCAAGCCGTTCAGATTTTCAAGTGGATGTGGGAGTTGCGTGGGTATATATGCACCAATCCAGTGTTATTGTACATTCACAGACAATGTTATGACTGTTAAGTTATGTGAATTGAAAGCGAAGACTGGAATTTTTTCCACCCAGCTTTTTCTGCTCGAGGATATAATTTTTAGCTCAACTCAATTTTGGTCAGCTGTATTAGTCTAGTAAATTTTTGTAAACGTTTGTCTTTATGAAATTATTTTCTAATTTCGATAACAATCTTATTTTTATGCAAACTTTTTTATAATTTCCAATAATATAACACATTATTTTTAGAAATCGTTTCTTGCTCTATTCTCACCTTATGGAGAAATATTAAAATTATATATTGATTACAATCATAAATTCGGAAAAGTTTATTTTAAAGAACAATCGTAAGTACACACTTCTTAAATTATCACTTTTTTAAAAGAATTTATTCATATTTACAGCGCAGCTGATTTGGCCTTTGAAAAAGTAAGCTTGGAGAATAATTATTGTATGAAATTGAATCCCCCAGATATTGAAAGGTAAATATGTACAATAATTGTACACTAAAACATTTTCTTGGAACATGACATTGATCACTTTTTTATTTGTTTAAATTTCTTTGTATATATTTCACGTGTCTTTCAAGTTCAAACCTGACATTAGTATTTCAGCAGATTTTGTACTGAAATGTTTTTTTTAATGGAGGATGTTCCATGTATATTTTTTTGCAATTTTTATTTTTTTGACCCTATATGACAAACGCCAGGATACTTTGTAAATCGTGTAAAAAATATCACGAAAACCTTAATTCCAAAATGCTGTAAAAGTCTACGTTGGGCCTCACGGGGTTCTTAAAGTTTCAATTTAGTCAACATAAATATTGTTTTAATTGCATATTTTTTAATTTGCTTTCTTTTTTAGTATAGAATTTACGAAATTTTCAATAAAATTAATAATAAGGAATATGTAAAAATATGCAAATTAATTTTAATACCGGTCTGCATAAATAATATTTTTGTTTGTTTTTGCTCTATCTAGACTAATGTCGAATTTACGCAACCAATTTAGCATTCAAAATAAATTTACGGATGCACGTGCGAACGGACGCTTGTGTTAGATTTAGCTTCGTTCCGTTATTCACATTTTTTACACCAAAATCACATTTTTTACACCAAATGCACTTTAGCCATTTGCAAATCGACAATATTTATTTTAACACCATTTACACCGAAACACGTTTATTTATTATGGTGCAGTGTACATACAGACAGATATCATATGACCATTACACCGGTCCTCACCGAATCGTTTCCGAACGTAGCTTTAGACGTTAATAACTGCTCCAGCTGCTCGCCCACATAACACATGCGTATTACTACAGAATTTATGGATTTAACCACAGAAGTTCAATATTACAAACTTTTAAATCAAATTTTAAAGCCACGGCCAATGCTAAATTTTCATAAATTGGGTATATGACAACTCTAGAATTTAACTCAGTAATGCTAAATCTAAATTCATTACTCTTGCTAAATCGGTTCCATAAATTTGCTATTAGACAATCAATGCTCATAGAATAGATACATACCGACCATTGAAAATAAAGAGATAAAATTTGTGAACTTTAATAAATTAACATTTGAATATGCATACATTTTGTGACTAGTACAGCTCCCTTCTTCAGTGCTACAAATAATTAGAATGAACAAATAATACTTATCAAATTTATGGTTATAAGACTTCTATTCAAATTAAATTTATTTTATGTAATTTGATTTTTTTTTCTTACCCATTTAAAATATCAAGTGATTTTATTTAAATTTAACATAAAACACTTCCCATTAGTTAACAAGAAAAAGTTTCATAGTCCACGACCAAATGAAATAAAAGTCGCCAGTCGGCGAGATTCCTCCCCCCCTCTTATATTTTATGTATTGAAAGCTTTAACAAAAAACTTGTACGGTGTTAAGACAATTAACGAACAGACTCTCGCTAATCAATGTTTGTTTTAAGTTAACTTCAACCTCTAGAATATTAGTTTTACTAAAATTAAATTGATGTCCTGATTCAGAGTGATGGGCTGCTAACGCAGTGTTATTTAAATTATTATGACACTAATATTTTAGATGTTGAAGTTAACTTAAAAAAAAGATTGATTGGCGAGAGTCTGTTCATCAATTATCATAACAATGTAAATTTTAGGATACTAATAATTTGAATTTAGCGTAGAAAAATTTGGTTAAATCTGGAAGCAATCCTTTTTAATTCAATTTGTAGTTTTTTGTTATAGCCTTCAATACATAAAATAAAATAATATAGTAAATGGGGGGCGGGTTCTCTAGCCGTTGGATCAGTGACTTTTGTTTCATTCACCCATAGATTATAAAACATTCTAGTTAAATAAAAGAAAAAAATGTGTTTTATGTTAAATTTAAATAAAATCACTTGATATTTTGAACACTTTAAATGCATACAAAAATAGTCACTAAAAGAATAACACTAAAATACATATTTTAGATTTCTGAAAACGGTTGATCCCAATACAAATATGGAAGATGAAATTGAAACGTCACTTGGTACAGTCATGTACGACATTTATGGAAATGAAATTGATGCTTTGCTATCAGACCTTGGTGAAGTATTTGTACCTGTGAACTGCATCACAAAAATCGGTTTCTCTTTGTACGATGAGAAAAATTTGCAAACTCTTCAGGATGGCAACACTCAAATTATGTACGACAATTTCAAGGCGTACTTACATACACAGGCTCATATCTATATGAATATCAATAAAATTAGATTCAAAGTGGAAGATGTTATGAAAACCATCGATGAGTAAGTCTTTTTTTTTGGTAAAATAATTGCGCTTCTTTTAATTTGATTATTTTAGTACTATAACTCAAGTGGTTGCTGAAAGAAATTTTTCTACCAAAACACAAAAGCCTAATATTCAAAAGATTAGTACCAACGGAATGTCTTCCAGGCTTTCAACAGGCAGCAGTGATACTGGTGAAAAAAGAATTTTGGAATATCCAAAACTAGATTTGGAAATTGATAGAAGGATTAGTTACAAGGTCAGTAGTAATAGATAAATATTAATCTAAACAATCAAAATTTTGTCAGTGAGTTAATAAATTTTTCCTATTTCATATATAATTGAATACTTGGAGATAATATTATATTAAAATATATTTATAGGCTATTATTACGGTGTTATTGCCTTCTGATAAATACTGGATTCAGTTACATTCGAACATTGAAACGTACGATATGATAAAAAAGGAAGTTAGAGCTGCAGTATTACCATTAAATGACTTTTTACCTAAAGAGAAAACAATATGTGCGGCTTTTCATCGTGATATCTGGTATAACTACATGTGAATTAATGTTGGTACTCTTTATTTATTTATTCATATTTCGTTTTTAGGCAAAGAGTTTATATAACTCGGCAAAATCCGATTGATATACAATTTATTGATGAAGGAATTCGATACAAAGCTAATACAAGTTTTAGGCCTCTTCCAGAAAGATTGCAAAAAATACCCGGGCAAGCTATTCGTATCAAATGTGATGATCCATCAGAATCATTTAGACGGTTTCAATTAATAAACATTACGGCAATGAAACAAGTATGAGCCACATATTTTTATGTTTGAATGCTAAACAACTTTCAACAAAAAAGGTTTTTCCGGTTTTTCGTTCAGTTCTGCTGTGCTTCGTCTTTATATACCAAGTTATATTTTCAATATGAACGCTCGAAGTTTATTAGGTTATAGCAGCCATCTTGTTAAAATTGGAATGAATTTTATTGTGAATTGTTCTGTAGTGTATGGCAAATCATTATAGAAAGTCTTCCATGGGGATTTGCCATTCTGTTGAACAACATATACAAATAATCAAATTTTATTATCTAAATTACTACTGCATTCGAATATGGTTTGCGCGGTGGCTTAAACATGCCACTGATATTGTGCAATTAAACGTCTTATCTTAAATCGCAGGTCTATGAGAATAAACTGAGAAATAATTGGTGCCCTTGAAGTCAACATAACGAATGCCATACAGCAAATTTTATTTTGATTTTTGAGAGCAAGCCATCGGAAGTTGTAGTAATGTATACTGTGGCGTACATTTGAATGACGATATATTCTATACTTAATATATAATATTGCCACAAAATATATATACTATCAAATGAAAAAATAATTAAGGCCTATTCGGTAAATTAGTTAGAGTTAAAGATTGTTTACATCCTTATCTCATTGACATATGTCATACATAAGGACATCGAACAAAATTTGTAGTCAGTAACACATGCAATACAAATTTTGATCGTTCAATTTAGGAAGTCCTTATAAGTTAACGACACCAAATGTGATACTTAATTATTAACGACAGTCTTTAATGTTACATTTTCAACAAGTAACTTAACATGAACAATATTTTATTAGAAGCTGCAAACCAGCAGTATTTTATTAATAAAATATGTAATACATATTTAAACGCGACATCGCGTTTATTTTGAGTTTTAAGGAGCTCAAAACTATCGAATCTTTTAATTTGTAAAGACTTACGCGTTATTGAATACGATTTGTCAAAAATGTTGTTACTGAAATCCTTACGAGTTTCAGCATAACGATGTTCTTACTTAATGAATCACAACGCCATTGGTTGTAAAACTAAAAACAATTTGATAATGAAGCCTCTTCTCAAACTAATCTATCTATCTACATTCTAGATGTCAAAAAAAATTTCATCCCAGGTTTTAAAAAAGTTTGTCTATGTTACTTCAGGTTAGTCGTGGAAACCTAATTTTGAGTAAAAAATTGATCAATTTTATTTTCCATTTTTCCTCCACTATTTTACGTCAAGTGTTTTTTTTAAGTTTTTGATTTTGCATAACTTAGGTTGGCCGTTTGATCAGAGACCCTAAGTGAAAATTGAACAAGTTAGTTTTGTGTGTGTTCATTCGTTATTTTTTACTTTCATCGAATAAAAAACTTTTTTTATATTTTACTTACATGGCACTTTCGATTTTGTTTAAATTATGTTACCCTAGTCTGACATTATTAAACAATATTTCTGTTTAATTGTAGTATGCTGATTCAACATACCTAGTAACAGCAAAATTAGATGAAGAAACATTCAATAGTAATGGTAACGGAAATGCATCCAGATATCAACAATCCCCACGACCCGTCCAAAATGAAGCAAATGTAAATAGAACGCCTACTAATACTCGTATTTCTTTCACCAATGAAGACGCTGTTAAAGGAAACACTCAAACATTTCAAGCAAGAAATAGTAGTAATAATGGTGAAGCAAATAAAGAAAACATTAACAATACAACACCTTCGACTTCTTCACAATCAAAATCTGTTGAAAAAGGAATCGATTTTCAAACTAAATTTAAGTCAACTTCAACGTCACCAACAACTTTTTCAAATGACAAGATTGATGTTAAAATTCCATTTGTTAGAAAAACTGATGCACAATCTGAGAATATCCGGCCATCACCAACTCTAACAGCTTCAGGAGTTGTAGTAAAAAAAGTGAATCAGCGCAAGTAAGTAACAAAAATTTATCCATATTTATATAAATTAGTGTGTAGTTTTATGATTTTCTTTTGTATGAACAAATTTCAAAACGGGTCTCATTCATGAAGCTTTGTTCCCATCTGTTGGTAAAATGATAAAATAATCTTATTAGTTCTTACATACCAAAATATACAGAATAAATAAATTTTGCAATATATTTTCTATTTGTGTAGAACTGAAATAAGAGCAATTTGATAAAGAAATCTAATTTTTAAATTTTTTTGGACTAATTTTATTTTTAATGATTTCTAAAAATTTTGTTAAGTATTCAAAGATGAATTACCTTACCTATCAACATTTTTATCATTTTTGTTGGGTTAGGTTCTCTCTATTTTATCAAAATTCTTGGTAATAAAAATAAAGTTACGTTAGCTTAACAAAAATTTTGGAAATTATAAAAATGTTAATTTGAGTATTGAAGTGTGCATAACTACGTTTGAATACATAACATAACAAAATTTGTGGAAATTAATTATTCAAATGTAATACCCAACAAATATTTTCAAATTACTAAAACTGCTTTTTTTTAGGAACATTTCAGAGTGTCTGCAAGGTACAACAGGGTATGTGCAATGTATGGAAAAACTATCCGCTACATCATTTATCGCTTTTATATTTACTCTTGAAAATACTTCTGAAATAGAAATGTTAGAAGGATTGGAGAATGACGTAAATCAAACAAATAATTATGCGTAAGTAAAATACTGTGATCAATTCATAGGCGTATACTTAAGTACAGTACACCCATGGATATTTTAGCCATATTTATGTATTAATCAAATGGCGTATGGCTAAAATATCTATACAAGACTACCAATATAATTTGGTATATCGGAGAACAATTACAAAATACTGTGATGTAATAAATATATTAGTCAGTTTTTTGCTGACATTGCGTGTGATTTTGCGTAAGAACGTATTTATATTAAAGCCAACGAACTAAAATAGTTAGCATGTGAAGATCACACAGTAAGAAAGTGCACAGTGAGGCGTCTCAACATGCAAGCTAGACAAAATTATGTGGTTCAAAATGTTAACAACCAACAGTAGCTGGCCGGTTTGTTTACACTTGATTTCATTGTCATGTGCCAGTATGTCTCATTATTGGCTATTATTTTGCATCTTGTTCCACAATTCCTTATATGAAGCACATGTTATTGCACGATTGTAAATCATATTTCAAATATGTATCATTACCTCTGTTCCAACAAGCATTATACGTACTGGTTCTGTAACAGATTATAAATGAGTTTTGAATAATTTGGTTTTAGTACACAAATCGAATCAGTTTACAACAAGTTCCGATCCTATTCTAAATAAAAATCTGACTGGTCTCTAACTAGTTCACGCACAATCAGCGGGTTTGTTGGCAACAAGAAATTTTTAGTTTGGTACATAATACTCTGTTCTCAATATGAACTTTCTAAAAACCAATCAAATATATGACTGTCGGCTTTTCTGAAACATTTGGAGCAAGTGAGATGCATGTGCGTGCATTAGAAAATTTAAATGCATTATATTTATATATTTTATACATTATAACCCTTTATTATTGCTTTGTACTATATTATTTTTAAAATGATTATCCTGATTCCTCTTTATTTTAGTCCTACTCTTGGAGAAACAGTTGTTGCCAAAACTGATGTTGACGGTGTGCAAACTTGCGTTCGTGCAACTGTTTTGGAAATAACTAATTGCACATATAAACTAGCATTGATCGATTATGGAAAAACCATAACAAGTGAAAAAGTATTCAGTTTACCAGAAAACTATGCTAAGTTTCCGGAATTCGCAGCTCTCTGCAAAGGCGATGCAGGACCAATTCAAGAGTTGAAAGTAAGTATTTTTATTTGTTTATAACATATTTGATAATGATGTTATGGTTTTAATTCTGTGGTTGTCTTTGTTCAAAAATGATTTTATGTCTTACTTTTTATATACATTTTTGGAATTGAAACTTTTATAGCGAGGTAGCCAGTCTTTCTGTAAAAATAAAGTGATATTCAATTGAAACATTTTGATGGTAGAATAGGGACATTGCAATTCTTGCAAAATTGTTTGATTTTTCAAATTAATAGACACATTTAGACATTTGATGAATTTCTTGTAAAAACGTTTTATTTTATACGGCACTATTTAAAATAATAAACCTATTTAGATATTTGATACAGGATTGTTTGAAATAATATACATTAGATACTAATTTGATAAGTTTCTTACAAAAACATTTTTTTATATATTTTATACAGGGTTGTTTAAAATAGTGGAATACAGGTCTGTTCAAAATAGTAGATGTATTTAGATATTTGATACAGGCTTGTTTGAAATAATGAACTTATTTAGATACTAATTTGAATTTGTTGCAAAAACATTTTATTTTATTTATATAATATTTTTTATACATTTGATTTTACACAGGGTTGTTCAAAATAATGAACTTATTTAGATATTTGACAGAGTATTGTTCAAAATATTTAGATATTTGATAAGTTTCTTGTAAAAACATTTAATTTTATACAGGATTGTTCAAAATATTGCACATATTCAGGTATTTTACAGTTTGTTGTTTTAAATAATGGACTATTTAGATATTTGATGAATTTCTTGCAAAAATTATTTAATTTTATATATTTATACAAGGTTTATTAAACTAGCTGACATATTTGAGGCGTTTAGAATCAAAAGAAATCAAATCACATCCAAAGAGTTTTGAATAAATTGCTGAAATTTGATAAATTTTTTGCAAAACTTTCTATTTAAATATAATATGCGTTTTTCCTGCACTTTATTATCACTTATGACATCAAAATTGACTACTTACATAAAAAGCTACTACTACTATTACCACTAGTTAAATAAAAACAGAAACAAAAACAACAAATAGAATGAAAATTGTACAATTGATAAACAAAAAATAATATAAAATGAGTTTTTTGTTTTGACAATTTGTAAATAATATTTATGTAAGGTTATATAATTTTTTTAATTTTAGATAGGAGATTGCTATAACATGTCTTCATCGCAAAATTTCAAGTTAAAAATTGTCTACGATGAAACAACCGACAGGATTTTTGAAGCTACTTGTGAAAGTATTGTATATGACACTCCTGTTGTTCCAGCAGTGGTAGAACAACAAATAGTTACATTGTTGCCGATTACAAAACCATTAAAAGAAAAAGATCTTGTCATGATTATTAATGAAGATGCGGGTACTTTATCCTGCAGAACTAGAGAATCGTCTAACATCTTAAAAGAGTTAATAATGCAAATGCAACAAAATAAAAGTAAGATATTTAAAAATCTATTATTTCTTTGTTTTGGCTATTAAAATATAAATAATTCTGGGATGGACATCATTCTCTAATAATTTTCATTTTTGATGTGTAAACATCTATGCTATCGCTCTGCGGCTGGGATTTGTTGGGAAATTCACCGTCACAAGGTGTAAGACATTATTTATGTGATTGCAGTGTAGCAACGCCTCAATAAAGTGTGTGCATGTGACACTATTGTATGTATTTGCCATTTTTTTGCACTTTGCAACGTTTTGGAGTATTTCTATTGATTGCGGTGAGTTTCAGAGCCACAATGATTACACATCCTTCCCGCGTACAATGCCAAACGATTTTTGGCAATTTTTATTTGTACTACCTGCAAATAATATTAATAGTTAATTTAATAAAATAAATTGGAAATGGGTTTCGATCTAACTTTTGTTAAATATTGTCAATTTCTCAATGACTATAGTACTTTGTTGTAGAATAACTGAACATAGCCAATGTAATAACCTGATATGTTCTCTATCTGCTTAAATAGATATAATACTTTTAAAATTCACTCAAGCATCATAATCCCAAAATATTTAAATAGGACATGATCGTTTTCTAAATAACCGATTCATTTATAGAGGAATTTTGCCATTCACAACTTTGTGTCCATAACCGATTCATGCTTTAATAAGTGGTCTTCTGAAACTTGTATTTGAATATATCATTGGCTAAGTACGGAAACCCCGTAACTCCACATTTACTGTAAAATGACATTTTGATGCCATCAGGTGTATAAATGTCGTAACGCATCAGTGGTAAACACCGTATTAACAAAAATAGAATTCTGTCGAGATATTTTACTATTAAAAAATGCGTAACTTCAAACTACCATAATGTATATACAAACAGAAAACAAAAATTTCATCAGTTTTTTGCTTCTTCTGTAAAATATGTCCAAATGGAGTTTTACAGTTTTTATACTAAGCCAACAATATATATTCTAATTGCATTGTGTATTTATCTATATTAGGATTGTTTTGTTTTGAAGAATTTGAATATATAATATATAAATAATTTCTAGCTGCTCCGCTAACAAAAAAACCAATAATCAACCAGCTGGTCCTTCACAAGTTTGATAAGGATCTAAGACGATGCTACGTAAAAGAAATAAATACAGACACAGTTACTGTATTCCATATAGACTATGGCACTACTGCAAAAACTTCATTTGAATCATTGTTTTACATTGATGAGTATTACAAATTTGAAGGAACTTTAAATTACATGAAATTGAAAGGATTTGAAAAAGGATTTTCGAAAAACGCTCTCGCTTACATTACAAAATGTCTTAAAAGAACAAAATTCACTGTTGTAAGTAAAAAAAATATATATTATAGATTAATATGTTTATATTATTATTATTTGATTTTAGTGTTATATACAAAATGAAATTATCGATTTTACAAACCAAGATGGTTTCTTAAGTAATGTTTTGGCAGAATTAGATAAACCTGCTTTTAAAACACTCAAAGATTTAAAATACATTGAAATTCCAATTGGAACAATTCCATTATTAGCATTGTGCATGGATGAATTAAATGAAGGCATATTGAAATGTTACACAACGGAAGATGAAGCTTGCTCTGATAAATTTGTTGTATTAAGTAGTGATCTATCACAATCTGAAAGCGGACCAGTTCCTAAAAAATTGCATGAAGGCGAATTATGTATAGCCCACTTTGATGGTAAGTAATTTTACGTTATAATACAATTACCTCTTTTATATATCGGCAAGCTTGATAGGATCAAGTTATTAAATCCACGTTTGCATTCGTAAACGTTTATATCACAATTAATTCGAACAAAATCAGATGGATCTGGATTGATTGTAGGATTGAAATTAATGTGAGAAAAGAGACAGGAGTAGTAAGTCTATTTCTGTTATCTCATGTTAGCCTGCCATCTTTGCCAAAAATAGCTAACTTCAGCTTTATTTATTAAAACTGCCATTTGTTTATATCGTAAAATGTCAATCTGGATTGATTTCCATCCTATCGCAACCAATCCAATCTGGTCAATTTAGTGGATTAATTTGCAACTGATCCTAATTTTCAGCTTGCATGTTTATATTCCCATTTTTGTTAGAATGCAGTGTCGATATAAACGAGATAAGTGATACAACTCAATATAATAATTTTTTCAATCATTTTTCTATTTTTCATTAAAAAATAGTAGTCTTAATCATATAAATAAAGAAGAAAGTGTTGTTTTTAAATTAAATTTTTTTTTAATTGTTTTTTTTTAGCAGCAGAATAAAGCTTTTGTTAAATTAAGAAATTAAATCCTATACATTTCAATTAAAAACTCATTTTTACAATAATAATACGTAAATGTCATGACAATGTAGTTATTAGTTTATTAATAATTGTTTGTAAATTTTTTGTTTTGTTTTTAGGTGAATGGTATAGAGCTGTCGTGGAGAAAGTACTTCCTCAAACAAATGAATACTTTGTCCATTATTTGGATTTTGGTAACAAAGCCAACGTTTCACTTAATGAAACTAGAATCATAGAAGATAAATACTTGAATTTACCGATTATGACCATAACGTGCAGGTTAAAAGGTAATGTTTAATTTGTTTTTAAAGTAAAATTTCTTTGGGGATGTAGTTTATCAAGGCCGACATTTTATGGAGGAAGAGAGTTATATAATTGATGACTTGTGGGTTCTGGCTTCTGGATTGTGTATCGAGGGCTACTTGTCGTAGGTTGGGGATTGCATTTAAGAGATTTAAACAGCATTCTAATCAATTTTAAAAATCTGAAATGCAGCCAGTGTAATGCCAGTCATTTTATTAGCATCCATTTAACAAATGTAAACAGCAGCCAGTAAGTGATGGGTCAGAGATCACAAAATGTGATTGCATATTGGTGGTTGAGGGTCGTAATTAGTGGGTCGTGCAGGTTGTTGGTAATGGATTCTGAGTTGGGGGTTGCTAAATGTCGAGGTGGATTGTTGGTTGTGGGTATTGATGCTATATTAAAATATCTTCTTTGCAGATATTTTAGACAAATATAATGGAGTAATACCTGAAAATGTTTACGACAAATTGCTGGAAATCGTGGAAACTGATATGTACGAAGTGAATGTATTATCAAAGAATGGAACAAGCTACGACGTCAACATTCCATCAATTACTAATCAGCTATAATTTTAAGAATAATTGTTTTTTATTTTTTTGCAAAGTTATATATATAAAAAAAGTAATCTCATTTATCTCAATAATGTAACAGAATATACATTCTGTATAATCAGAAAGTTTTTACATCAATTAAACAATTATTTTATTAGACTTTTTGAAAATGTTTATAATTATGTGAAAAGATTTATTTAATTTTAAAAAATATGAAATTTTTTGCATTTGCAGAAAGTCAATAAAGGAAAATTTTATCTTCTTATGCCGTACGATTACAAGTATTAGGAATTGCTATTTTTGTTTAGGAAACGTGTTATTTAAGTTTTACTGTAAAAAGATGACGTTTATTTTTATATTGAAATTTTTATTAGAGTTGCCTATAAAATACTACGACTATGTGATCTAATGTTTGTGAAATATATCTTCTCAACTCATATTTTTTATAAAAAATAGTGATATGTTTTTCAGAATCTCTTGAATCCAAAATACTACTATTGCTGTTGACCAAAATTATCTAAAATATGCAAAAGTCTTCTATTATAAGTGTCGGTTATGTTGCAAATATATATTTAGAAAAATCTCTGTGTAATAATAATAAAGTATCATCGATTGCCAAAGCTCATGTTGGTTTGTTTTTTATAGTATGCTCTGAATAATTTAAATAAACAAATATGATATTTGATAGCCAGTAAGATAAGAGCATGTCTGTGTGATTATATCTTACGAATATTAATAATAATTACATAGAGTTGTCTCGGTAAGAATGACTCGTCGTTCCATAACATATTAATCAAGTTTGTCCATAAAGCAATTTGATACTGTCGAGCCTAGAAGTTTAAAAGTTTGCAAGCATTATTTAAATATTTTTCCGAGAAAATTTTGTCACTTGATCAATAATAATATTTTATTATTACTGTATTAAATGATAATTTGTTCTTATATTTTAGTATTGATCAAATTATAGAATTATGTACCGCTGAACTTTAACATATTAAAAGTTACAAAATGAATTTAACAAATTGTTCTTACAGAAAGTTGATAGGTTTTTGATTTTATGGTTAGAGAAAGTACGAAAGTTGCTTATTGGCATACATTTATTATTTTATTTCTCCTAAAGCATGCAAGCACATAGATATTAATCCATTTCATTTGAAAAAGGATGATTCATTCTCATCTCGGCAAGACAACTTTACCAAGTTTTGCAAATTTCATTTTTATATTGTTGATTTGTTAAATAACATACGAATATGCTTTTTGTAGATGTATATTTTCAGACTTGTTTTGGCAATTGCCAAAAGGATCGATTTTGTTGTTTAAATAATAACGGTTGCACAGAAAATTATGTTGTATATTACTTAATCTAAAACGCCAATTTATGAAATTCATACATGTTCGCATTACTTGAATATGTTAATTAATCAATACTTATTATTTGCTAGTTTATTGAGATTTTTGCAAGCAAATTCCATCTGATATTAAATAGTGAGTACTCCATTTCTAGATCAGTTTAAGACGTCTAAAAAAATACTACAAAAAGTAAAAAAAAACAAAAAACACTTGGCTGGTTCTCAGACGTCTGTTTTGGTAGAAAACTGTTTTGTTTGCTGAAAATATTAACATCCTTTACAAAATGGCTTTAACTCAATTTTTATTTTTTGTGGACTTCAACGAATTCTAGAAATGGGCTACTCAATCCTTGGTACGGTACAAGTAAATATGACATCAACAATGTTTTAGTTATTTATGTCGCTCAAATTTGACTCGTTTTCATTTTGTTCAATAGCTGTTTGACTGCAGGTGTTAATTTTGTTCTTTAAAGCTTAATTTATGCATCGGTTTTAGTTGTAAACGTAGGTAGGTATTAAAATAAACACAAAGCAAGTTGCGGTTTTGGTTTCAAATTAGTATAAAACTAAAACCGCAGCTCTGATGCGCACGTTTCTGAGCTTTTTTTTAATCCCTGTGTTTACAACTCATTTCCTTCTAATTTCTAACTATTTTTAAGATGTTTCGATTTTTATACACTTTCCGGGTTATTTTTTAACATACCTTCTAAATTAAATTAAAAAAATTTTAAGTTGTTTGAACTTGTTGGTTGGTAGTTCATTTTGTGGAGCAGCAAGTTATGCGCGAGCAATTTCAGTCAGTTTGGTACTTCCATGAGTTGTCAAGTGCTCTCGGTGAAATGGAAAAAAGTGAGCCGGGAAATTTTCTCCGCAGTGAAAGAAAGGTATAATTACAGTTAGTTAATCCTGTTTTAAAGGTTTCCACAGCAATTGAAGGATTTGTTGATAAAATATGCATCGCAACATTCCGCATTGAATTGACTGCGCAGTAATCAGTAATAGCATCTTTCCCCATCAAGTTGCGTATGTCTGAAAGCGGCAAACCGTCGAAATGCATTGCGTATAAGCATCAACTCCAAGATATAAATAAATTAATTACAGCTTAAATGATTTCTCTTCGTAAGTAATATTAAAGAAAGTACATTTTGTACAATTTCCAAACTTAATTAATATTTTGCAATCGCAGCCCAGCCAGCAAAGACGTGTCATATTCAAGTCATTTTTTTTGTAATAGTTTACTTTATTATAACTAACCTAACCTGAAATATGACGACAAAAAGTCGAAAATATGTCAGGGACCAAAGACATCATTTAGAAACATAAAATTGACACAACTTAATGACGTGAAACAGACGTCAGTTATTGACGTAAAATAGAGTTGGTGGTATCTATTGAACAAACTTTTATCAATACTTGAATGGGTAGTGGGCTGGCGATGGGACAATCGGTTGTTATTAAAAAATTA
>JARJEC010090886.1:0-18575 GCA_030264575.1 Tachinus sp. AB-2021 | reverse complement strand
ACATAAAATTTGTCAAAATAACCTAAAAGTCGTTATACTGCTGGATCCACATTATGGCCAGATACCGGATCCATCACCTAAATTCGTTTTGATAGATATGTCTTATAATTATTGTTATGCTAATTAGTTTTTGTGTTTACACATGTAATATTTGTATTTTTCTTTTCTAAAGGCGTTTGCCGTAAATAAATTATTATTGTTATAAATATAAAAGCCGGAACCGAATATGATCGGATTCTGCTATCTATAAAAATACTAATGTATTACCTATATACGAGCCGCCAACTGCGTACAGTAATAAAATCACGTGGGGGGTGAGAACCAACTGGTCGGCTGCTATTGTCAGTGAAAATGAAACGTCAACATTATTTGGCCAACTCAATTTTACACAAAAAATACTCGAGTGGAAAAAAATTTTCGTTAATATACAAAACTTGTCCCATTAAATTATATACAAGTGATACGTTTAATAAAAATGAGTGAAAATATAAATGGCTCAATTGTGGTATGGAAATATTTTGAAATACAATCCATTCGTTTACTGGAAACAGAATGAAACAAAATTTCAATGTCTATCAAAATTAACAAGAAAATATTTTTGCGAGCAAAACATCATTTGTTCAAGCTGCTGATGAAAATAAATGATATCGACTGACCACAAATCGTGGAGAAAAATAAATATTCTCACAATCTAATTTAAGTTTATTGATTGTTGATTTTTAATATTATAACTCAAAAAAGTCATTTATACTGTTTATTTTTATATGGTTTTTGTTTCCGGCCGAAACAGATTATTTCAAATATTGATACGGATTTGGATCCGTTTCCGGCAGCTCCACTAACTAAAAGTGTTGCTTGCCAGAACTGGATGTTTTATGATATTTAATTTAATTTTATTAGTCATTTTATAATAATTTATTTTACATTGGGTTGAATTATTTATAAATAAATAAATAATTTATTTTACAATTATTTATTACGCATTGCATTTCTATATTTGTCTTTTACTTATGCACAACTACTCATTTGAAAATGCATTGAAGGGATGTTCCATGTTTAATTATCATTCTCATTTACTCACTGTCTGTATTCTTACCTCCAACCTCTCAAATCATTACTTCTTGAACCACTGGTTTATACTAAAAAAAAAATTTTCCGCATAATTTGAATAAAATTCACAATTTCAAAAATATCTTTCTCGGTTTTTTCAAACTTGCATCTCGCTATTAAACTATTGCTGTATTCTTTGCTGTTGAATCATCTGCATCAATTTTAGAAATGTCTAGTATGAAATTACTAGTTTCTATCTTGGGTTGGTCAGCATTCGACATTCATACCAACAAGAGTATATTTATTGGTTGTAATAGTAGCAGTTTTTACAGAATTTCTTTAATAAATAAATTATCAAATAGTTTTTAAGTTAATAAAGCTTCCAAAATTGAAAATTTTCTGTTACGACACAAATATGAAAATTCAAATAAAAAATATTCTGCTATTAATTTCAATCAGATATTCCTTTTGATTTTTACACAATCCTTTTTTTTAAGCAACAACAATTTTGTAAGACATTTTATCTATCCATATTTTAAACATAATTCTTTCAGGTATTTGGACACGCCGATGGTGTTGGACCTTGACGTGTCTCATTGAATCTCCAAGACTCGCACAAAACGATTTTGTAAACATTATGCAACCGCGCGGCACCACGGTAACAACAAAGATTCGAGCGAAAAAAAAATAAAAAAAACATTTCTTTATTGTAATTCGGCAACATCACAATGTCCGAAACAACAATGGACAATGCATGCTAATTGCTGCGACCTACATTCGGAACAAATTAGATATGCGCAGGCCGTTGTCTTTTAATTATCAAGATTCGCTTCCATTAGTTAAGAAATTAAGAACGAGAGAATAAAATCCTGAATTGAATTTATTGTTATATGTTCCTCAAGCTTTATTTTGATGCTGTTATGCAATTTTGTTAAGTAATTTTTGCGGAATAAATTAATTTTACCATTTGCATTATCAATTCATAGATTCCATGCAAAGTTCACTTTTTACATTATCTTATCATATATAATGTTAATATTTTAGAAAACAGATTAAACTAAAATAAAATAAAGTCAAAATGAGTGATTATATGCCTTTCTTGCAGGCATTACAGAATACTAGACTAATTGTCTAGTATAACAGCATAGAATCAAAAGAAGTTTAAAAACAATTTCAAGTTGAAGAATGAAAAAATAAGAACTATACCAATCAGGCAACTAGTATCACAGAGCCAAGCCTTTTTATGATTATTTACTTTATAAAAGTTTAATTAAATATAGTTATTCAACCAAATTTATAAACAGAATTGTATAGTGTGATGCTATGAGTACGAACTAAATGATTTAATTTAACTGCCCGTAAAAAATGAAAACATTTAAGTTAACAAACCAATTTCCGCGAACAATATTTTTGCACACATCATTAGAATCCTTATCAGATAATCAAATAAAACATAAAACAAAAGCGAATTAGCATAACTACATTAAGCATTGTTTTAAACAAATTGAACAACAATCAACATAAAAGCCTCTACCACCCATCTTTTATTTACAACCTAGTAATTCGGTTAATGGCCTAAAATTGCATATTGTATTCTTTTTCCGCATGATTTTCACATTTAAACATTCAGCCCATTACACCTTCACATATATTATTCTTTCCGACGTTGCGTGTAATTAGTACCATTAACTACCGGTTAAAACCAACAGCTTAATTCTAATAATTTTTTATTTTGTTTCAGGTATGTTTCAATTTGTAATAAATAAACTGGTCGGCAGCAGGAAATTATCGGGAAGGTATTTATCAATTTATTATAATTGCTGCGTTTTTTTTTTCAAATCCCCTTTTTTCTATAAATAAAGCCGCAGCCGTTTCACATCAAAGTGTTTGGAACTTTATTTTCTATTTTGACTATATTTTACCAACGTATACCGGCTTTTAAAGAATCTTATTCCTGCCGACTGGGAGAGCGTTGATCTCGACTCGTTTAAAAATACTTCCAAGTCTGCCATGTAGGTTTTGATAATATTGTTGCATTTTTTTGAATGCTTATCGTGCAAGATTTATTCACATAAAATCATATAGCACAAGCTATTAATATTCAATTGATTATTCAAAGAAGTGGTTGACATTATGCTTATTAATTTATTGATATCTTGTTGTTTATAACTTATTTAAAATTGATCTATCCGCAAAATTTTTATTTCTTTAATTATTTTTTATGAAAGGTTATTATACAACAGCAATTTAAGTGTGATATTAAAAAGATAAATATTTATTAGAACAATATTGTTACGTTCAAAGCATGTGCAAAATTAATTCAGGCTAAATTGATAAATAATTCATTATAATTTTTAATTATTCACATTGTGAAATATTAACGATTAAAATTTATTAAAGGTTGCGTATTAATGTCTTGAGAAAAAAATTGAATTAAATTTTAAAAGTAATTTTAATTTGTAAAAATGTTTTAATGCATTTCAAGATTAACTTATTGCAATCATCGGCTTCCTGTATTTTATTATCAATCCAATGAAATCATTCGTTAAAAGCGAGTATTATCTCACCAATGATCCGACCAAATGATATTCCATCATGTAAATAAACATATTTTATCTTCATCGTTTTCATTGGTAGATTAAACAAACAGGTGGTTAATGCAAACATATTCCATCCTATGATAATATTTATTCGAACCATTTTATTGATAAAATATACAAAGTTATGCCCACGTAAAATATGTTTGAATAAAGTTATAATTTGATCGGCAAACATATATTTTTTAAAGGGTTTTATTTGTGGATAAAATTATGACAAGGAAAATATCTCATGTTTATTCCAGGCCATGACTAAACTGCTCGTAAAATATTGACCTTAGAAGCAAATGTTTGCATTTATTATCAATTATAACACAACGCTTAATATGCAATGCGAAATAAAAATGCGTTTTCTTGTTTGCTGTATTCATTGAGTAAGTTTCACATTGCAAGGTGTAAATAAATATTTTTATCGTGTAATCAGACATTTATTTATACCAGGTGTATCAGATCAGCCTGGGACGGGTATTTTTTCTGGAAATGCAACTTTTGGAAAAAATATTTATAACCAAAGCTTACTTGAAGAATGTTTTGAGTATTTTCGGTTTTCAAACATGGCCGCATTCAACTTTAAATTTTAAATGAGACCCTAGGTCATGTGTAGTAGTACCCTTGGATAGGCAATTGAAAAAGAAACAACTTTTGTTTGAACAACTCTTTAATAAAGTTAACCTTTTGCTGTGAAAATGTTAAAAACCTTAGGCCAAAATTACTTTTTAAAACAAATCAGGCTCATTGCATAGAAAAATTAAAAATANCTACAAATTTGCTTTTAAAGAAAAATTGTCTCTTTTAAAATATCCATGCAACAATACCAGACATTACCTATTTAAAAACAAATGAATATTACTTCGATTAAAATTTTAACAGAATTGCCAGCAGGTTTTATACTCACTCATCAATCAAGTTGAACTATTGGATAGAAAATTAAAAAAGAAAACTCTTATCTTTGAAACAAAACAAACATTGTGAAGAACGTTTTACAAAAAAACAAAAAATCATTTGAATTAAAATTCTATTAAACGACACTTTTGTTAATTGTTTTATTCCTAATCCACAAAAAAAAGTATTTCAAGTAAATCTTGTTTATTGTTAAATTTTCTATCCAATGACACTACGCATGGCCTACGTTTTTATTTAAACAGTAAAATAAAAGAATTAGTTTAAATGTTTTTTCTCTTTTTTCTATGTTTAATAATCAAAAGAAATCAAGTAGAGATACAGAAAACCTTTTTGTATGCCTTTTTCATACAATTGCCGCCTGTGTTGTCAACCATGTGTTAACTTGCTTTTTGAGCTTATCATCACCGTTGGCCATCAAAAAACGATTTCAGGGTAAAAAGAGATAATAGTCACTAGGGGTAAGATTATAGCTGTACGGAGGAAAGTCTAAACAAAACATACACAACTCAAAACGAGCTTAAAATGGAGTCATCTTCTTCTCCTTGAGTCAGAGCAACTGCCACGTATGCACGGACCCGCGATAATAGCGCTGCCACAGTATAACTTATTTTCTGGATGGGCCTTGTATTTTTGCAGCAAACGGTTGACTTGATAAAAAAGTTTTTCAAACAAAAGTTGTTTATTTTTAAGTACCTATTCAACGGTACTACACATGACATATAGTCCCATTTGAAATTATAAAGTTGTATGTAGTTGCGCCCCGTAGCGATCATTTATGAAATCCGTAACTTTTCCCAAAAAATAAGTAGTCTTTGGTTATAAGTATCTTTTTGTCAAAAGTTGTAAGTAGTTGCATTTCTAGGAAAAAGGCCTGGGACGGATGGTTTGATTCACCCGGTTTAAAGGATATTTTAGTTTTTAGCTAAATCAAAAATGAGCATCTTGAACATTCAAGGAAACTAGACAAGTACGGAATTAAAATTAAAAATTAAAAATTTTGATTAAAATATTTATTAATTATAATTAACCCTGATCAGTTACTGGAGAGGTGTAGCGGTACAGCGGTGGTGGACTTTTTAAATCTTTAAAAAATCCTTTAATAGTCCTTAATAGTCCTTAAAAAGTCTACCAACGCTGTGCCGCTACCGCTATAGCTCTGAGGTCACTGATAAGAGATAGGTCAGTGACGCCAAGCCGTCTGGCGGTCCCAACCACCAAACTACTTATTACTAGCACCAATTTTTCCAGATCATCTAAAAATTTCATACATCCCAATATATAAAAAAAGGCTATCTGAACTTAATAAAAAACTAGAGACCCATTTCTTTACTAACCACTTTCTCAAAAATATTTCAATCTTGAATGTATAAACGAGTGTTTTTTTTAAATTTTCTTTAAATCGTGCCACTTATTTAATGATTCTCAACGTAGATTCCTGAAAAATAAGTCAACAGAAACAACAATATTTGATTCTTTAACCTATATATTACAAAAACTAGAAAGTAAAAGTATACCGTGTGCAGTTTTACTGGACCAATAAAAAGCGTTTGACACAAAATGCCATAACATACTACTATAAAAACTGGAGAAATATGGTATTAGAGAACTTGTACTAAACTGGATTGAATCGTACTTATCAAATCGTTGGCGAAGAACTAATAAATTACACAGTAGTTAGATCTGAACTATTATATTTGTCTTTTGGAACCTGGATGTGTGTGGATAAATATGATTTTTTTTTAAACTAACAAATACCCTTAAATTGTAACAAAAAATTACTATCTACTTTAATAGAAATGCTGGATTTTGCATATTGTAAATTTATATGTATGTATATTTTTGCCAACTTGTTGAATTAAAGCTACTAATATTATTATTATTATTTATAAAGTTCATACTTTATTATGCTGAAGATAAATATTTAAATATTTATTACCTAAACATAACACTGTCACGTCAAAATTATTGCCAGTTTATTTGTATTGGAAAAAATATATAAAATAATAAATTTATAATAATTCCCATTACTCGCTCATTGTTTTCAACAACATCAACTGGACTGTAATGCAGTATACATTATCTCAAATAATAAGATATTATTTATTAAAAACAAAATTCAAAACAGAAATTATTATTATCATATCTCATGATGATGATAAAATGGTGGATAATAATACTATTGCACATTACTGCAGTGTTCGGTCACAATCAATTAATTTTAAATTCTGTGGTGAGTTATTTCTTTAATAAGCAAACAAAAGTAGATTTATTTAATGTGAATAAATATAATAGAATTCTACAATTTAAATTAAAACATATATGACTTGGTTGATTAAATATAATGATGGATAATAATAATTAGCAATATTAGTTAATTTTGGAAACAAAATTATTAACAATCTGACTGTTCACAAGTGTTTGGATTTGTTTATTGGCCTCGAGCTTCCGGTTTTATTTGGAATTGAATAGGCCGCTACTTGCAACTTGCTGCATAAAAGAACCAATTCTATTTCGTCGACTAAATGGTTTCACTAAACACTTGACTAAATTTAATCGTTCACACACGTTAATTTATTAACCTACTTGTTACTAGACTTAACACTTACATGGTATAAACAGTCGCCTTCAACGATTCTATTTAATACTTGAATAAATTTAGTCGTTCATACACGATAATATCTTTTCATCTTAATAAGTTAACAATCAGCATTTATGGCCTATTACCATACCACGTGATGACAAATATCAAAGAAATAAGCTGTAAGCTAATTTCGCATTACGTGCAAGGTCTTGTTTAGGGGACTCGAGCTAGTCCGCAGGGGAAGTGTAGAGGAGAAATCTCTTAGTACAAGATCCGGTATTAGAAATATATACATACACTCATCTGTTATTTGAGTATGACAAAGATTTTGTGGTACTAGATATATACCATTAATAAATTCCAAATGGATTGCCTAGCCAAAACGCGTGCCAATGCAGTTAAATAATTGATTGTAATTATTTTTATTTTTTTTCTACTTCCTAATTTGTCAATCATATATTAATCAATTCCTTGTGTAATGACATGTGTCATATTCTTTCACCGACTCCCAACAGCATTGACACACGTTTTGTCTAGGTAACCCATTTGTAATTTATTAATGGATATATCTACCATATAATCTTTGTCATATTCAAATAACAGATGAGGGTTTATATTTTTTATTCCGTGTCTTAGACTATCTGTTTTGACTAAAAATTAGTATGTGATAGCCAACTACGCGTTGTGGAGTAAAATATATGCAAAAGACAGCCGATGTTTGCAATAATGTGTAATCGTGTGCGTATTGATAGAAATAGAAAATGTGACTTATACTAAAATATTTTATTAATGAAATTTCAACTTTGTTTCATTAAATGCATTTATTTTATAAATGCATTTAATTTTGTCGGGATTTAATCTGTAAAAATTAAATTAAGGTTTCAATTAAAATCTATATATTATTCATTTTTGTATTATAGTAATAATGTAATAATAATTGGATAGAATAGAAGTATACTTTGCTGTCTTCTTGTTGTATTGAATGTCCATATTAATGATATTAATGCATTCATGGCAATTAAAAAAAAAACATTGTAAAAAATATTAATCAATAGATTCTTTAAAACATTTTATTAAATTATTTGATCGCAGGATTTTTTTAAATTGTGATTATTATTACAACACATTTATACTTAAACACTTCTTTATTCAAACATCGTTCAGCATGGAATGGCAGCTTTGATCTCATTCCTGCTTATCGCCAAAGTTACAAAAAAATAAAAGATTAAATCCTTGAATACATAAGTAAAATATCAAAATAAAACTAATATATATATATATATATATATATATATATATATTTCGTATAATAAAATTAATATTTTTATTGAAATTAAGTTTTGATCATACAATTGCAGTAATATACAGTTTTTTATTCATCTATTAGAAATTATATGTCTAAATTAAGCATTATTATAAGACATCCAAAAGTAAAACGGATAAATATTATTAAACGAATTTTTTACATATTTAGATGAGTATAAACTAGGGTTTCAGCTAAAATATATGATAATATAATTATTTAATTTGGAGTAATAAATTTTTGAAAAGGGACTTTAAATTAAACTTTTTAAATATTTTTTACAAGTAACTTTCATTATCTTATTCTGCCAATTTCAGCTAAAACCCAAGTCCATACTATATACTTTAATATTAAAAAAAAAACATATGGTAAAAGATAATGTTGTTTGGATATTAAGTGACTTCCTTAAAGTTTTTTTACCATAAGAACAATGTTCATTTTGTACTGGTGGTTGCATACGTGCTACAAATTGTCTAGTTAAATAGTTCAGCTATATTCTCGTAGATGTCTGCAAACTATTTGCGAACAAAAAGCAGTTTTCAGTTCTAATCTTTGCCAGTCTCTGCGTTCAGTGGCGAATCAAAATAAAACAAAACTAAAATAAATAATATAATTATTATAAAAAATAAATAAATAAATATATAAACAATATAAGGGCCGTTTGCACCACCGAGGCTAAAATTTACGCTTAACTAAACCACAGTTAACTTTAAGGGTTGGTTTAATTCCCACTTCATTGCACCGACACATTTTAACCGTGGTTTAGAAAAGCGGTGTTTAATATAAATTATACATGTTAACGTCGCATATTTAAAAAAAACCGTTGGTAGGCTCGTTAGTTTAACCTGTGTAAAAGGTTATCCAATTATAACAACGTATTTTCCTGCTTAGATAGAAAATAATATGTTTATAATAAAAAGGTAAAGCAAATGATCAACAATGAATGTTACATTAACATTTTAATCATATTTTAATCGTTTTGAATAAACCTTCCTGTTTTTTATTAGCGGCATTAATATTCATGAAGCATGCAAAAAACCCAAAGGAATAATTACCAATTAAAAAAATTGGTAGACCAAAGAAATAATAATCCTTGCTGTGTGAGGATTCGAATATTCACTTTCTTTTTTTGTTTCGATATGCAATTACATTTTGGTGCTATACCGCGTTAATTTGATTGCACCGAAGAAAACTTCTCTCGTAGATATTAAAAAATTTTAATTAACCTGACAGATGCAGACAGATGATTATAATTATTAGGTGACGTTTTCACTAAACCCGCAATATTGGTGGCTTAAATTTAATGGCAGCTTAAGGCTCCAAGCGTCCCTTTACGATGTGGTGTAATGAAATAAGCCAGTTAAGGTTTAAGCGATGTTGGTGCCAACATTAAATTAAAATTCAATTGAATAGTACTTATAAAACTTTTCAAAATTTATCCACAAAAGGAAAGCAACTACAAACTTTTGAAATAGGGTTGTTCCAATCAAGTAATCAAAAATAAAATTGTATGTTAAGATTTTCAAGTTAATTGTTATAAAATGTCATTAAATTGATAGATTTGTAAAATTTTCTTAACCTGCAATGACACATTTGACTAATGTATTTGAACAGTGTTGCTTGTTGAGTTTCTTGTTGTTGGGCAACTTTCCTAGCCGGCAATCACGTCATTTTTTATTATAGTTTACGTTATCATGGCTTAAAACATAACGTAAATATGACAACAAAAAGACAAAAATATGTTAGGGACCAAAGACGTCATTTAGAAACGTGATATTGATGTAACTTAATGACGTGAAACATACGTGAGTTATTGACGTAAAATAGACTTGCTGGTATCTTTTCAATTAACTCCTATCAATACTTCAATGGGTATTGAGCAACGGGACAATCGGTTGTTTGTTATATATATATATAAATATATATAAAAATTACAAATATTTTAGCGTAAATTTTGGAATTCTGCCTTATTTCTCAGTGCTGGCAGTTAGAAGAACTCCAAGACGTACGCTAAAATAAATATAATTTTATAAATAACAATACAACCGATTGTCCTATTCCTAGCCTACTACCCATTCCAATATCTAAAAGGACGTTACATCTAATATTCTTATCAATACTTTCAACCAATAAAAGGTTTATTATTAATCACCATTAATTATAAACACTTCATTAGATGACGTATATTGTAAGTTATTTTGAAGCTGCATAATGATAAATATTTAGGCTGATATCTTTTTCTTTTAACTAATTTCACTTAAAACTTTCACTGAATATCCGAAGTTATTTCATTTCAACTTAATTTTTCGACTAACTGCTGATAACAATAGCAATATTACTATTATCACCATCCTCAAACTCAACGCCATACCCAATGTGTGGGGTTATATTTGTAAAACATGTGAATCATGATTGTGTGGTGGCGTGTGCATAAGATGGTGACAACAGATGCTAATAGAGGTCGCGTCGCATGTGGTAGTTCGACCGAAAATGTACGTCTGCATGACGTCAGAATTATGACGTTTTAAAAATTACACAAAAATGCATTATAAGGTAAAAAATGAAACGTAATTTATTCGACTAAAAATAAAGTCATCTATTGGTCATTTGACGTTATATTCACGAATATCACAACAAAAAAATGACGTGACTCTGCTGGCTGGGTTATTGCCCTTGGTCAATAATAGCCAAATTGCGCCCCCATTTTTGTGTCGATAAATAAGTTATAGTTCTAAAATAATAGAATTAAAATACAACCAAGTTAGAGTATGGAAGGCGTTTTCGCAAAATGTTGTGATTAATCGAACTTTTTTCGTGGCGGCCATTTTATCCGTACAAAAAAATCCACCACTCCGAAGTAGCATGAACGGGCCTTCGTGCGACCATCCATTTCTATCGTTGCGCAAAAACCGTTTCCATAGGTCACGCTAAATTGGTTGTACTATTGTCATGATATTTGTCGATCAACTACACGTATGTAATTAATAAAAATGTTTATACGAGCTCAGAATACGTTTAATCGATTTGAAACAGATGTTTCACTTTAATAATTTATTCTAATTTATTGTTCCCGGGAACTTGTAGTTGAAGAAACTTTTTTCTTTACAAAAAATCTGTTGATTCATCGAAATTGACTTTTGTAAAATTAATTTTTTTGATTAGTGGATGTGGATGGCACGTTAAATGTATCACTTTGAAAGCTAGCATTTGTGGTAACAATTGACTGTTGTCGCCTTGCATGTTATCAATTTTCTGCTACTTAACTTTAGCACCACAACGACCAAGAGACTTACGCTTACAATTTTTCCAATTTCCCATATTTAACTACACAAATATGCACTATAAAAATATATAACAATAGATTATATTAGAACGTATTGACACGAACAAACACGTGCTTTGGGTTAGTCCGGTAACACAGACAGATTGGATGAGAGTGAACTAACATAGAAAAGCTGAAAAGTTTGTCAAATTTAAAGGCGGCAACTCCCTACCTAGTTAAGTGCAGTATTGTATACAAATTATTATATATATTATAAACAACAATTTGTGCGAAATGAACTGATTTATAATTTTAAGTAATAACATTAAATTAGTTATAATTCAAACTTTAGTAAGTAATAAGATAAAACTTCCAAATTCACTCGCGTTAAAATGACAAACACGCGTTCGTGCCTTTGATGAATGAGCTTCTATGCATTTTCATATGGTAGTCGCACAAAATCGGACTGTGGTGTTTACGCATGTTTACTCCACCTCAGATGTGAAACAGCTGTATTAGTTTATTTAGATATTTTTAAAAATAACGTGAAATTTTCTCAAAATATTTCACTGATTAGTTTTTGTACATACTTTGTTATTCTGAACTGGAGCTGTCGCGTATTGTTAGGCGCACAGTAGTGGCTTACTATCGGCGCCGACAGCCTGGTTTCTTAAAAATAGGGTTACCACAAGCTAAAAGTATTTTGTAATGTATAGCGGTGACAAAACAAATACGATTGTTGCTGATTATTGTTATAACGAAGATTGAGTTCATTATTAGCTATATATAAATGATATTGGGTTTCTTATTATTGTGCATATTTTTATATTAATTTAATAATTATCATTATTATTTTTATTGCGTATTTATTACCCGCCATTAAATCGGCTTGGGGAGCAGTAGACCTTTTTGAATTATAATATTAAATATAGCAACGTATATATATATATAGTTTCTACATTTATGTGGTGAGGTATATTGTGTATTGATTGTTGTAAATTATATAAATTTGTATAACATATAATGATCTTTTTAATATTTATAACATAATATGCATATTTTTATAATCAATTTTTTTACCTTTGCTGTAAAATTTAATATAATATAAGTGTATTAAATTTTAACGGAATGTTTACTTTCTCGTTGGAAAAAGGTCAATTATTTTAGTGAGATTGTAAATTACTATAAAACTAACAAGAGATCTGTCAGAACCTCTTCACAGAGGGTCCAGAACCGCTCAATTATAAGAGAGAAGCAGAAGATATTGTTTTGAACATTCTTGCTGCGATTCGTAAGTTGAGACAAGTTTTGTCTACGTGCGGGTGCATTTAAATATATCGTAACATTTAATAAAGCGTAGAGTAGATTGTCGGTTTTGCCAGTTGCCCTTCTATAAGCTTTTTATACGTGCGCTACGCAATGTTTTGCCTCATAAGATAAATACAGTTTATGGCAACCCTATTTGTAAGAGTCTTGCTTGTCGGCGCCGATAGTAAGGCGCCACTTGTGCCAACACTAAGTCGTGGCACATTGTACCGTATCCTGTAGCCACCTGTAAATAGAATTAATAAATAATCCTGGCAGCCTTGAGCAGCCAAGCAATATATTATTTAGTCAGTTCTATAGTTGGTTTAAATTATGCCTTCAACGTGGATTATGCGCAAGATTTGCACTTCAGGATTCATAGTATTGGACCAGTTAGAATCCGATCGAACGAATTAATAAATTAGATATTTAATAATTTTTATTTATATAATTATTTGTTGTTCATTCAACTTTGCCAAATAATAACTACTTAATATTATTACAAAACTAACTTATATACTCTTTTATATTGCTAACTAAGCAAAAACAGACAAAACAGAACGTGATGCCGCTGCATCCTTATCAATAAAGCGCTGTATCGCACATTCCAAGAGAGAAACGAAATCCTTGCATGTTATCTATATAACTAACTATTGATTTATAATTTAAATGTAGTCGACGTCCTTCAATTTAATTCCATGTATTTGGGTTAGACGGCTCACAGGACACGTTTTTTTTAAATAATCATAAAATCGATTTTATTTTTATTTTTCTATGCGTTTCGAGACGTCACGTTCGTTTATGTTTATACGATATCTAATGGATAAAATCCAATGGATTAATTTAAGTATACTATGTGATGAGATGTTGATTTTGGCGTTGAGGAGACAAGGAACACATCTTTATATTCCAAATGGCCAGATTCTTATAGAATTATAATTTCCTAATAAGTTGTCAACGAACAGTTAATATTATTTTGAATTATTTTGTTTTTATTATTTCTCGTAATCGTATTAATTTGTTTTTTCTTTAATATTGCAAATATTTATTTGAAATTTAAATTATTAAATAGCAACTAATTAAATAAATACAATATTCTAAATTTTATTTGTTTCTATAACCCCGTAACTGAGAAACCGGAGAATAAACATTATATCATCGAAAAATTTGCTTGAAACAGATTTATCACAATCGTTTTAACACTTTTAGTTGCTGTAAAATACACGTCCGTTAATGTTTTTACTACCTTGCCGGTATTATTCGACTCGCTCTACGAGGTCGTGTCAAACTCTCTGGCTTGGTCGTAAATGCTGCCCAGACTTTTACTGAAAAATACTATATAATATGACCTAATAACTTACTTTTTCTAGTTACCCGGCCAACTAAATACTACTACGTTTGAGTGCATCAAGAACATTTATAATTCTTACCACGACCTCGGTATTAATTTGGTTAATCTACAAGACGACAACCAAGTTGCTGACGTTATAGTTAGCCATGTCATTCGCTACAATTCGGTAGTGTATACACAAGGTGGTACTATGATCAACAGATTTACTTTATTTCTAACTGAAGATTTGAGAAAATTAGTCGGTTACCACTTTGGAAGAATGTTTTACGCCAAGGAAATGTACATCCTGGTAGTTTTTACCATCGAAATACCAATGGATCAAATCATTAAAAGAATAAAGTATTTTCGAACATTTAAAATCATATTTATTGTACGGAATATGGCTTATACCATTTCCGAATTAAATATGTATAATTTGAATGCAGATGTATTCAGACAAGCAGTATTTTTATTTTCTTGCACGAAAATTATAATGAAAAAAATTCGTGAAATTTACGAAATTGAGGTTACTGATTTTAAAGGCACCTATATAGCAGGTCCAAACATGCACATGCCACCATATTATATGCACGAAACAAGTACGGAACTAGGCATCAACGATTTAATTATTGCAGAAGCTGCCACACGATTAAATTTTACACTATATGCAACAGCTCCAATAGGAAACAATTATGAATTTTGTGATGAAATATTAAGCATTGATTATTTTAGTACTGCGATATCGCTTCCTTTCCGAGCTTATCCTCACATAATAGAAAAAATAATGCTAATAGTACCTTTAGCTAAACTTAGACCAATGGGCTTTGGAATCTTATACGTTTTTGAAAGCATGCTTTGGATGGCAGTTCTGTTAATATTCTTAGTATTTGCTGTCCTGAATTGGATAATAAAGAAGCTTTGGAAGCAGATTGTTTATATTTGTCCATTAGATATATATGCCGTATTTTTAGCACAAGGAGCAACAATTCCTAAAAGTAATTTTGCTAGATTGATCTTCATAGCCTGGGTTTTATGTTCATTCGTAATACTGAATGCCTATAATGGTTTATTTTATTCTTTTCTCTTAAACCCAGGAATGCAACATCAAATAAAAACTATGGAAGAAGTGTCTGCGCGTAATATGTTTATTTATAATCCATATGAACATTTATTGAATGTGCTTTTCGAAGGTAACAACTCTGTTGAACAAACCTTAAAGCACAACCAGGTAATAATGCCTATTGAAGTTATTGAATACCCCATTAGGAGACTAATCAGTATAGGAGAATTTGCCTTTGTGTTACACATGAGGACGGCTCAATATTTTCAAAAGAAATTTCAAAAAGAAAAATCTTTTGGATTTTATTACATATACTTGAATACTGATACATTTTCAATTAGAAGCATCAATGGTCTCATAACTACATATATGAATCCACTAATACAAATAATGGTTGAAAATGGACTAGTCAAAAAGTGGACTATAGATAGAACAGTAATATTTGATCAGGACGAAATTTATCCATCGCCCCTAAAAAGCGGCCATTTCGGACTTACCTTTATTATATATTTCATTGGAATTTTAAGTGCTATTGTTATCTTCATTTTGGAAAAGTTAACTTACACACTTCAAAATAAGTTAATATAAGCACGTAAGAATGAAATAATGTTATGAGAACTAACGCTCTTCTAATTATTTATTGATGTAAAGAAATTGTTTTTTCGCCTTTTATTCACATCTTTATAATTCCCACCTTTGTAATGTATTATTGTGTACTTATTTGCTACATTTAGATATTTTTTATGCACGATGTTTAAATAAAATTAACATATTTTAATTCATTATTTGTTGTTGTCAAGCAAATATAAAAAAGTTAAAATAAAATAATCAAAAATAAAATTAATAATTTGTTTAGTGCAGTATGTGACAGACATGTCGACTGTATGTCAAAAATCGACCCTTTTAAAATAAAAATTGATATGTTTCAGGGTTTTTAATTATTTCGCCAATTTCATACTATTTTGAGAAATAATTCTTTCAAACAGCATATATAAACATTTACAAGAAAAATTTAAACCGCTAAATTACTACCATAAAAACCTTTCTAATAAAGTATCACAAAGTGGGTCATCCTAAATGAAATTTTTAAAAGGTGCCTGTTGGAGGAGACGGGGAAAATGACCGCATGTCAACTATATGTCAAAAGACATATTTCTATTTCCCTTTCGAAATAGAAATTGATCTGTTCTGGGACTTTTTGTTTTGTCCCGATTTTCTGAGATATGGGTGAATACTTTTAAAAAAACAGCCTGTATAATTTTAAACTATTATTTACAATTATTTACTAATGAATTTTGCATTTAAAAATGCAACATTTCTTAACTGAATTTTTCAATTTTGTTATGTTTATTCAACCATTGGGGTTAGTACTGTCCCGGATATTAATTATTCCCTCAAACCCTGACAATGAAAATAATTTTATGACAATCGAAAATTTTTAAAGTGGTGATACAATTTTACATATTATAAAATGGACGAGATAGGAATTCCAGAGTGTTTAGTCAATATAATAAACGGCCACACATACACTACTGTTTTGAACACTTCAGATAGTGCAGTTAAATTTAAAACAACTAAAAAATTTACCGTTTAGCTTTAGAGGATTTTGATGTAGACAATTCTATTCCATTTTACATATATAATTCTCTGCCAAAAAAATAATTTAATGTGAAATAATATAAATATAACGGAAAATCCAAGTACTTTCTTTTCCTAAATAGTATATAAAAAATAACATGATTATATGCATTCCGATATCTATAAATAAGGCAGGCAACAAGGTAATCGTTTTCAGTTAGTGTATGCTGTATGTCTGTTAGCAGATGGGAAATTAAATCTAGTGAAACTTTACTTGCATTAAAGTCGTATTGACTATAAGGTATGCAATGTTTGTTTAACCACCTTTGCATATGTTCTTTAATATACGCTCCAATGTTTTTTTAATACATGAAATTAATGATATTGGTCTGCAAGAAGTTATTCTAGACTTAAAGGTCATTCACATACCGATTAGTAGCTCGTTCACATAAAGATTAATGTGGTTGCATTGGATTTCATTGACTTGTCATAGTACAACTACAAAAAGTCATGTCAAATTTAAACATGGTAAATGAATCAGATTAATTTGATATCATTGAAAGCATTTACTTGAATGAACTGATAAAATTTCTGAAGAATTTGTTATCGATTTTAATGATTTTCACTACCCAGTTTTAATGATTAAGAAAAATTTCATCGACATTTATAAAGTATATTAAAGTATCACAAGGATGGTTTCTACCGCTACTATGGGGTACTTCATTATTAGAAATAAATAAAACAAAAATTACTATATTTTTAACTTTATTAAGTTAAATTGTTTTGTATACTAAGGTATACAAAACAATTAGTACCAAAACAGGTAGTTACAAGTAACTACCTGTTCATAATCACTCACTAAACTTTTTTAATTGTTTATTTGTCTATATAAATGAATTTTTCTGTAATTGTTAGCCACTTGATAATGATCTTCATAAGTCAAAACTAGTGGCGCGATTATTTTTATTTTTAATAAATAAATAATTTTTGTGGTTAAATAGCATAGTAACTTTTGTTTTGTTTATTCCTATATTGACAAAGATGATGATTTCTGTGTCATCAATAGTAGCGTCATAATATTGAATAATATATTTTGATTGGTCGTTGCATCGACGCATTGTAGTGTAGTTTTTTATTTAAGGAGGAAAAACACCACTATAATGTGGTAGTGTCGGATTCTCCCAATATGGGGCATACCGACTAAATAACCTCCTCGGGAAGTTTTCGCAACATATGTTGCATGAGCCTTCGTGACGGAATTATTCGAGACGGGTGGTGGAGATTAGATTGCGCTAGCGCTTACCTTACGGTTTTGACTGAAGGGGTGTAGCGGAGTAGTGCGACGGGTCAATACATAATTACGGACCATGAGAATATATATATATATATATATATATATATATATATATATCCTCATGGTCCGTATTTGTTTGGCGTGAGAAGGTGTCCAGAAGACTGCCTACGATGTTATTTGTTGTTGCCGGGTTGTTGCAGCCACCACTGTTGTGCGTCGCGTTGGCACTATGTACACTATTGCCGTTACGTGCGGAGTCTTCATTGTGGGTGGTGTTGCGTATGGTTATTGAATCCAGATAAAGAATATATA